>OMLB01063259.1:29643-47749 GCA_900302555.1 Myripristis jacobus | reverse complement strand
AAGATGTTGATGGGCCAGGGCTGCTTTCCATGGCAACTTCTGACACTGAGCAAACAAAATGTTAATGTCAAATCAAAAACAGTGGCTGAGTTTTAAAGATACCTATAATGACATACAGCCCTACTAGGCTTAAATTTTAATTTTTTGTGTGCCTTCCAAAACATACGAATGTTCTGAAGGGCAAAAGGAATAATGACTCACTGTCCATGTCTGTGTCCATGTCCTCAGACTCCACAGCCGCACTGGGCCTCTGGATCTTTGGCTTTATGACAAAAGGGCACTCTTTCCTCGACAAGTCCACCTCATGCTGCACACAGAAAGATAGATGGAGAGTGGGGTGAGTGAGTCCAGAGCTTTGGCGCAGGTTCCAGTGACTCTAGCTTGGAGTGCTGTGTCAGATGCTGTGAGAGTGCATAACCAACCTCTAGTCTGCAGATGAAGATGGAAAGGCCGCTGTGGGACTGAAAGGCAGCCATGTCCAGGTTGGTGATGAGGTCTACAACCCGCACTGCTCGTGTCACAAAGGTGATCTGGTCCTGTTCGTCACCAAGGAACTTGATCACCTAGACAAGTGAAGGAAGACATGAAGCAGATTAAAATGAATGTTTTTTAATACAACAGGATTACCACTGGTAGCGATTCATAAATAAAATATAGACATACTTTGAGCAGGGCTTCCATCATGCCACATGAGACCAGTGCCTCCCCTCCAGCATCATAGCTGGCTAGGTGGTAGAGGAAGGAGAAGAGCGCAGTGGCAAATTGGTGTGGGTAGGGCTCCATCAGAGGGTCTGGGAAATAAGTGTCACAAGTTAAAATTTGCTTCCTTTTAAATAGGACTGGCTTGTTTTTTCAGTGATATCCACTGGAGAATTGAGCTGAAGTTTCCTTCCTCACCAATCATTGCTTGTATACAGTTGCGCACCAACACAGGTAAGAAACCATGGTAAGAGGCGGTGCCAGTGCAGTCGATGATGTTGGAAAGCTTGGGCGTCCTCTCCAGATGAACAATTGAAGTTAAAGTGCGCAAAGATGCTGCCTTTATATCCTGAGGAACAAGAACATCAGATATTCATTAAATAAAAATTATAGATGCGGGACTTGATAAAATGTATGCAACAATCAACAAGGAAATCTTGATCTGACATGACAGCACTGAATACTGATGTGGTTTTCACACATACTACTGCTAATGTTCAGACTGCACATGTAATGACACAGTGATGAAGCACTTTCTCACAGAGAGTTGCCTTCTTACCACAAGCTGTTTGTCTGTAATCTGTAGTACATCAACCAGCTCCTCTATCAAGCCATTATACAGAATACTGTTGGCTGACTCCTGGAGTGCATTTGAGTACACTACAAAGAAACAGAACAATAACGTCAGCACTTAAACTCGATGTAAACCCCCGTCATTACGGTAGGAGGAATGTTTCTTCTCACCCAGTATAGAGATAGCATGCAGTCGGGCCTGCACAGCCTGCAGCCTCTTCTTGTGATTAGAGAAGCCATGGGCCAGTCGAATGTGTGTGAAGAGCAGGGTCTGCTTGTCTTTAGGGATGTTGTACATCACTGTCAGCGACTCCATGATCTCAGACGGGCTCTCTGAAATCTGAGACACACAGTACAACAACATACAGCAGACGTGTCAGCAGAAGCATCCAGTTGTCATTAGATCCATTATTTGCTATGACAGAACATGACAATTTGACATTACCTTGTCAAGCTGCTCGATGTGAATATAGTGTAGTGTGTTACTACTTGTCTGCTGCAGAAACAAAAAAGGCCAACAAATGGTTAAATTAGCTAAAATCAAGCAGAGATGTCATTGGTATTCCTTGAATTTTAATTTTGTATTATGGAGTGCATGGATAGTTGTTTTGCTTACCTTCCTCTCTACCTTGACCTCAGGGCCTGGTTCAGCATAAAACTCAAAGTGCAGTGTGGTGGCACTGGGAGGGTACTTCTGTTCATGTGCCAAAGAGGGGGGGCAGAATGAAGACATTTATGAGTGGTACATGATTAGTTGTATTTGACAGGTAAAATTATGAAAACAAATCATTCCAAAACAACAAGGCAATAAGTTGTTTGAGGCATTTGCTGAAAATTACAGTGACAAAGGCTTACTGTCATAGGCAGATCTCTGCAGCACTCAGCAAGACCAAACCCATTCTCCTTTCCTCCCCAGCTCTATAGGAGAGAACAAAAACACTGAACAATACCGCTCACTTGGAAGGGAAAACGAACTATATGGCAATAAGAAAATAGTGGAGTTCACCAGACCTCAGCCAGGTGTTGCAGACGGGCCAGTAGAGGAGTCCTCTTGTCAGAGCCTAGTCTTGTGATGTAGTTGGACCGCTTGCTGAACACATAGAGTAGGTTCAGCACAGACAGGACCACCTGCATGTCACATGACGCTAACAAGGTGGTTAAGTGCTGTAAGGGAGGAAATTACAAGGTTCATGTTAATGGGCCAGTTTATTTTCTCCACTTTAACAGGTGCACACATCAAAAAGGAGCAAGGCAATGGTTACAGCGGTACTGTGCTCCAGCTTACCTCTATGGAGCTGTACAGATGCCTGGAGAAGCTATACTCAATGAGCAGAGCAGTGAAGTTGAGCACTGCTAACAGCAGGGCTTTGAGCTGCCCGTTCTCTGGACGGTCACACACCAGCAGCCATGTCATGCTCTCAACCGTCTGGCCCGCGTCACACAGAATGCCATCAAAGCGGTCCAGCAGGTCCACCCAGTGATACAGTTCACACTGTTGAAGACAAGTCAATTTACACATTGACCCAGAAAATTAAGAGAACTATATCCCAAACAAAGCTCATAGATTTTCTCCAAAACACAGAGGCACTGCCCATGTAAAAACTTTTTAAGACAGATGATAGCAAGACCACTCCAAATATTCAACAGTTTCCACAGCAGACGTGATGAAAAAGTCAAAAACTTTTTCCTATTGACAGTCTGAAAACTGGTTTGTGCTTTGTACACAGCTAGACATGGGAAGGCCACAAATAAGTTGTGACATTCACACTTGCTCTCCTCAAGATGACCTTGCACCTGAACTCCAGCACTTGCGTTACACTGTAGGAAAATTTAGCTCTCAAAATTCCAACAAGAATCACTAACTAATTTGGTTTCCACTGTTCAGCCAATCCTGCACAAATAGGCTATGGTGCCATTACACTGTTTCAACTTTCAGGATATACACAACCTCACAGTTACTGGGCACTTCAATGTGCCCAGTCATTATGAAAGCATTTGGAACATTCTGACAGCATATATTCCTTCATAAATGTTTCCAAATGAAGCATGAATCACTCATAAGGTTGAAAGGTTTTGTTTTTATTTATTGTTTTAAAAATGTGGCTGTGTGAAGCTTTAATTAACCATCTCTGATATTAAATGCTTTATAAATAAACTTAATGCAATAAATGTGTGAATCAATTCAAAATACATTTTGGTATATTTTGTATGTGGACACATTTGCAAATTGCCCTGATACGTCCCGATTTCCTCAGAGAATTTGGCGAATTCCTCGATTTTCTCTGTCTGAAATACGCCTCTCAAAAGACCAAATTTCCAGCAAATTAATAGGTTCCCCCTCCCACAACATCGGCTTACCTTGCCAATATTCCAGGTTTTAATGTGCTGCAGCTCGACCAGCAGTTGCTCATCGTTGCATGCCTTGAGCTTCTCTATAAGTGTCCTGCAGTCTGCAGGCTGTGTGGTACAGAGAGATAAAGAGAGTGTTAAGGGCAGCCAGGTAGGACCACCTAGTGAATATAGGACTGATTATAGAGCCAGTATTATGCATACTCACAGCTTCTGTGGGGGTTTTCTTTAACTTGCTTCTGTCGACCTTCATTGTCAATACTATCTATTTGTTGCTCCTGTGGAGAAATTGTAAGTCATGCTGCTATTTCTGAAACGATGCGATATGCTGAATTTCAATGCTATATAAAGTCATTACAGTTCAAAATGTATATAAAAAAATGGTTAGAGTATCTGTATAATGCGATATTAATGGTAACATTTCATGAACTATTTACATCCAACTTAAAATATGACACTTACAGTAAGTAAGTTGGTGACTTAACCCACTTAACAGCATGTTCCACTCACGTTACCTGCAAAATGACAGATTACAATAATTTATGGTGCAGCTTATTAAAGTAAATACTGACAGTTCAACATAAGACACCTCAAACCAAAACACATATTCAAAATAAAGTATAAAGAAAGTTGTGCAATAGCATATAAATTCTGGACAAGGGTTCAAAGGCATCAAAATGACAAATACAAAAAATAAATAAATAAATGAATCAACATAAGTATAATGGCAGTAATGCACCTTCACAATATTGCCCAAGGAATAAACACACATGCATACTGTTAGGTATGACACAAGAGGGACAACCAATTACAATTCCTGATTTGTGACAAGGCAGTCACCTAGCGCGTAAGGCTATTCAAAATGGCGAAAAAACTATTTAGACTTTATATATAGCCAACGCTACCTCATGATCATATACAATAATGGGCTAACAAGTGATACTCAGTTACATTAATACTGCTCATTATGAGAGGTTCGTTTATCGTCAAGCAGTCAAAGCCAGTGAACTGGTGGCTAACCAGGTAACATTACATACAGTTTAAAGTTAAGTAATTTAGGCTGGGCCCAAAATGACAGCGTCAAATATTTAACATTACAAGTGCTTGAAATTCGATGTCCCACGAAAACAAACCGCTATCGTTACCTCACTGAATGGTTGGCCATCAGCAACTCCACTGACTTGACACTGACAGGTTAAAGTTGTAGCTAGCAAGCTAACGTTAGCCCCTTTGCTAGCGGGATATTTATATTAGCCACTCACCAGCAGTACATTTCACTACGCTACTTGCCAGAAATTAAAAACTTGGCCGGCTGAGGAACTGGCAGGCAACACGACTGACAAAACAAGACACGGCTTAACACCCCAACAACCAAAGCATTCGATGGATAACTTTGGCTGGAGGAGTTGCTATTAGCGATTCAACAGCTAACAGTTCTGCTAGCTAGGGAGCTACTGGTTGCAGACGGTTTTCTCCGAAAATACTTAAACGAAACTGAACACCACACGAGCCATTAAAAACACCAATGACGGATAACTCCGAAACATAGCATGTGCTCTAACTTACTTAGCTACAAGGCAAAAATCTACAACGGAAAAAAACCTAATGTGTGTTGCCATTGTGCCAGTGCTGTCAGTCCAGACTCCACAGATTCACCACGCTGTCCTGACCTGACTGTTGACTAATTTAGCTCGGGGCTGCATTACAGGCCGCACCAGAAGCCCGCACTCTCCACCCCTTGCACCTTTGCTCTCAGTTCAGCCGACGCCGTAAACACAGCTCGGTGGCCGGCACCATACGATTGAGTGTGAGTCAAATACTTGTTATTCGGACACTTTGATGAGGCTCGATTCTTACCCCGGCGTTTCAGTTTAGACAGTCGTAGCACGCGTTGGCTGGCTAGCTAACAAGCTAGCTAGTTGAGTAGCAAGCACAAACGCATAACAACTCGCTGAATCATTCTCAGACGAGTCTAACGTGACACTGCGAGTTGGTGTTTTTCAGTTTTCGTTTCGGGCAATAGTGGGTAGCTACCGGCTCGGGACATAGGTGGGTTCATCTCTCTGCTAGATCATGTTCATTTCTCTTTTTTTTCCTGGAGTATGCGCGCGTGTATCCGTAGCATGTAAGCACTAGCTGTTTGGCACAATCATCAAGACTACGGGTAGTGTGCAAAAGTGCAAAACGTTACTGCTAAGAATGAGTAGCCTCTATTTACCGATGCAGTGTGACTCTAGGGCATTTATGGGGATCAATCTCACCTCAGCATTTTTAATGATTAACACGATTAACACGAGCCTTGGGATGACAGCCTCCATGGTAATTGTAAGGAAACAGTATCAGTTACAAATCTGGCTGGTCTTCATAAACCTCTCATTTTCCCCCCCCTCCGTCAATATACATAATCAGGTACATCAGCTGTCACCCTGCCCGTGGGGAAGCCATTTTAGTTATGGTCATCAGAAGATTAGAAGTATCCAGGCTGATGGTTAACAGTGCATATTCAATACTTTATATATTGATCATGCTTTTGATATTCTACTTGACACTATGGTTGTAGCATTAAATACAAAAACACTAAAACCCTAGTGTATGCAGGGCACAAACGTAGGCATCAACAATTAGAATAGCCCCTTACTTATCTCCAAAACTCTTAGTTTAGTTCAGCAGATGTAAAATACTGCAAATAAAATACAGATTGGTTTTTCATATAAGTGTTTTGAAATGAAGCAATATTGCCCCTCAGTGGAGCAAGCAGTGGCTCCAATGGCATACCTGACAATGAGGAAGTGTTAAAAGGTGTTTTGGTTTTGTTTTGTTTGGGACTTTTGAAGGGGATGGAGTGTATTGACACTTTCGAGAAGTAGTTTGGCCTGTCAGTTTTTATTCTGAATGCTACATGTAGAAGGAATGCAGGCAGTAAACAGAATAACAAGAAACCTCCAACTTGTGTGTTGCAGGGTAACACATTTGCTTTCATCTATGATGCAAAGTCAGTCCTGCTGATGTTGATTTCCGAAAATAAAATCATTCATTGTCCAGCACAGTAATCCCCATTATACCAAAATGCAAACACATGTACCTATATTAGCCTACTGGGAACTGAAGCGTTTTTGTTTTGTTTTGTTTATTTATTTACTTTAAAAAGGACCATGTCCAGCATATTCTGAACGTTTTCAGCTTCAACATTGTTTCTTCTTTTGCTGTTTATAGTATACTTAGTTTATATCTTGTTCTGCACCAATATGACATTGTTATTCTGCTTAATAAAATGTTTTGCAAGCCTAACATCAAAACAGATGTACTGTGTCCTACAGTTTCAGAACTGCAAGAGCTGATGTTAGCATTTGGTCACAATTCACTGTAGGGGAAAAAGCTGAGAGTATTTAACAAAGTGATTGGAAAATTGTGATCATTAGCTATTACCACTGTGACATTCCATTGAATCCGAGGGTGAATGACTGCTCAATTTCACTGTTTTATTGTAAACTTATATTGTAAACACTACACCAGAGGCATGCAGTGTCACTCCAATGATTCACTAAAGCGTCTGAAAAACTCTGATACTTTGGTGTGCTGAAAAATCTTTACACACCTTTGAATGTGCCAATCAGTCTCCACTGCTGACACAAACACCTAAACCTTAAGTGTTGCACAACCAGATTAATTAAATTTACAACACAATATGGGGTAGTTCTGTCTTTCTTTTTTTCCTTTTTTTTGGTCAACAGAAAAATTAGTTAAGATCCAATAGATTCCATCCATTTTGTCCATTAGAGATCTCTGAAAACCTTTTGTATAGAAAAACAGGCAGAGAATCAAGTACTTTTCTTTCCAAGATTTAAATCTGATTTATAACATTTAATTTCATTGCTTGATAATTTGTCGATACTCGTGTAGGATAGTATCAGCTTGATATCAAATATTGGTGGCAGATTAATACACCCATTACTTAGTCCAATGCATTTAACCAAAACAGCCTTAATTAATATAGTAGGGACATTAGCAGTACATACCACAAACTGCTTTGGTTCAATAGCTCCATCATTCTCCTCCTTGGCTAGCTTTGTAGTCTCTTAAAACAATCTGGAAGAATTAAAAAAAAAAAAAAAAAAAAATCAGTTGTAACAAAATAAGTAAATTTAGACAAATAGCACATGCTGACGAGCAATAAAATGGTCATCAAAATTGCTGGTGTCATAACTTGGTTTCTTGATTTCCTTTGCCTGAATATATGAGGACCCAGAACAACATACCATACACACACTTTATTATATGTATGAAATTATAATTTCTAATCGGATGTGCAATACATATTGTGAAACAGAAACTGCAATTCCTTCAATATATTTAAAAAGATTTAGTCCTGAGACTTATTTCAAACTCTGAATTTCTTTACCATCTATCTGGTAGAAGGCCAAAAACCATTACGGCAACTGTGATAGTCCCAATTATACTGTCAAATATTGTGATCACACTCGTAAATACCCTTATTATGCATCTAAAGATCAAGTACATTTAGATATTGAACATTTACCTTTCTCCTTCAATCCTTATAAAAATCACTGCAGCATTAAGTTCATGCAGCAGCAGATGAAAGTCTGAATAAATCACTTTCATTTTTTTAATGTACTTCTTATTCACATTTTCACATAATAGGCATATGCTTTACCTTTGGGTTATTGCTGATTTTTCACTGTTCTGGCAGGCGCCAGATGGATAGATGCTGTTTAGTACAATAGACGTGCAACAGTCATTTGTGTAGACAGGGGACATCTCCTGCTGCAACAGCCTTGGCCTTCACGCATTCTTAATAATAGATTCTGTCATGATTCGTAAGGTTTTCTCAACTGCTCATAAGACGTTGAGGTGCAGCCACAATCTGAAGGTGAGGTTTACACAGCACAGTGCTTGTTTGATACCAGGTTTATGATGCATTTTTGTAACTAAAAAATTTCAATATTAGCATCAAGTATGGATTTGCATCTGTCTTCTGTTGTTTCCAGTCCATGTCCCTGGCAACACTGGACAGACCATCAGCTCATCATCACCCACTTTGTATTCTCTGATATGAAGTTCAGGCTGTTTGTCTTACATGCCACTGGCCTGCTCTGCTCAGCTCAGACTTGCATTTACTTTGTGCCATGCCCATGCGTAGCTTGGTCACATGAGACATGGGGTATGAACAGTGACAAATCAGTAATAAATGGCTATGACTGGTCATAACACTCACATTATGATCACACTCATTTGATAACAGGCATTTCTGGAAATTAATAATGTTTTTTGTGTATCAGTGACTGATACACAGGATATATTATGTTACATTAACCTAACTCTACTGCCTCAAGACAGAGATTAAGAATTTGATGGCAACTGCTCAGACATTCAGACAAAGGAAACAAGCTTCAAAACCAGTGATATAAATACAGATAGTTTTTCAGTTTGTTTGTGCTTTAAAGTAGTCCCTTACAGCCCATTGTTGATACAAGTCCAGGTTAGTATGCCATACTAAGGACTAATACAAATTAATAAAAACAGTTCGTTATAGTCAAACAGAACATTAAGCATTTTAATGTCCTTCGTCCTGTTTTCATGGCACAACAGCAGTCACTGATTAACACAAGAGTAAGGTCTGAAAGGCACTAGTGCTGAAGCTTCATTTTGAAGTGCAGCTTCACTAAGTTACAAGAAATTTGACTGGTTCACAGTGGGGAAGTCCATCTTGTTTCAGGAAAGACTGACTGACAGCAAAGACTAACGATATGGTGCGACATACGATACAACAATTAATCAATCATTTATTTATTAATTCAGTCGTGTGGTCATTAATAAATAACTGATTGACTGATTAATTGTTGTTTGAAGTGTATTTCATGGCGTTCCGCTGTCCAGACTTCTGAGTGACTATGAACTATCACCCAAAGTGGACCTAGCTAGTGACGGGGAATTAAGACAATCTGCCTCAGAAAACACAACATCGCCACAATGTTAGCTGTCACCTTAGTTAGCCTGGGTTTTTACATACAAGTCAACTAGTTTACGTACAGTGTTTTTTGTATCAAAATGGCTCATTTTATCCTCTCACCCTCGGTATTAGTTACCAAGCTAAGTCAAAGTAGAGCTAATGTTAGCCGAGTTGATAGCTAGATGACGTTAGCTAATTAGCAGTTACGGCTAACGTTAGTTACTTCTGTTCCAATTTAGCGTGAACTGCTAACAGTTAGCGGGCTACAAAAGACAAATAAGCAGCTGACAACTCACTGTAGGCAACTCTCACAGGGCTTTTGTCTCATTACCCAGCTGAACATTCCCGTAGGTATTTTTGAAAGCACGCCGGCCGGACTTGCAGTCATTCAGAGGCGCACATAGCCACAGTCAACATGAATGTGTGTCGTGTATGTTTGTGGGTTTCGCGGGAGCTAGCTCGCTAGCTAGCAACGAGAGCACAGCACAATGCTCTTTCTATCGATAGGATCATGGCTAAATTAAAAATGGCGGTTTACACAGTGGAAGGTCCGGACTTTACCCTCAAAAGACACTCCTTTTACGGTCTTAAATCCCGATTTCGGGTGTCAGTCGTACATGGCGGTTGTTAAAAGCGATAAATGTACACCTCTCGTCAGCTAACAACAGGGTCCATGCTCCAGAATGAGTCTTTTGGCTTACCTCGGATGCCTGTTACATTCACTTCTCCATCTTGCACTAGCAAGTAGGGCAGTTTTGATATCGCGAGAATAACGGCCGCTGCGTTATTCTGGGCACTCCCTTATTAAAAAAAAAAAAAAAAAGACGACAAAAAGAAAGAAAAACTAAAACAAAATAACTAAAAAAAGGAGGGCATATCTAAATTTCTGTAAATCTATCAACTAATATTCTCTGCCTCCATGATGATAATATATGTGCACACGAAAGCACACAGCACAATTCTCCAGTCTTTGAAAAATATACTTTAATTCAGCTTAATATGAAAGTGTATTCAACTTTACTGAAAATTAGGGGATAAAGATCCGACAATTTTATGACAAAAGCATTTTGATCCCGATTTCAATGGGAAAAGTTACAGTTAAAATAACTTGAGCTATGGAAGTAATGCTCAGATAAGAAATTAATACTACAATAATTAGCACAAAAAGGGGAGAAACCCTGAGATAACTGTGTGGTCCACACCAATCATTCAAAACATTAAAAAATAAAAATAAAAATGATAAAGATCCTTACATCATATCTGCCACAAAGTACCAAAAAGATTTCATGGGAACAAGTCAGATTGATTTATAGTCTAGATGTGTTTAATACAATGGAATCTGTATAATCTGTATGATGCCAGCTTTGTTCAAACAGACTTGGTGAAAAGTTAGTGAATTCATGGAAAACTGTGGCCTCCTACGGATTAAAGCTCAGTTAAAAAAGAAAGAAAGAAAGAAAAAGTAACCATTCTTTTTATACAACATTGCCCCCAAGATCACATTTCAGATGATTTGGTATGGGTCATTCAAATGAATTAATTTGAAAAAAGAAACTTTACCCAAAGGTATATTTTATCTGTTCCAGGTCGCATTTAAACACATTTTTAACACAGTACACTGACACAAGAGTGAATATCAACAATACTTAATATATAACTAAATGGATGAAATCAAACATGGGCAGTTTTTTTTTTCCAGCACAACACCTCCATTGTTACACTGACAATACAACATGACAAACTAAGCATGACAAAATTACTGCGTACAAATATAAAAAACATTAACTATTTCATATATTTTCCAAATACAGCAATGCATCATGTACAAGTTATGTTAAGAAAGATTTCAAACAAAGTTTTTTGAACTATAAAAGAAATTAAATTACAACATATATTTACATATAAGTCCATATTCTCCACCTTCAATGTTTATCGTAGTTAATTCTACACTTCTGCCCGCGTTTTGTTGCTACAACATTCCTTAGAAAGAAAGCACTTCTCTAGATCTGGCCCAAGAAAGCTCTTGCTGCCAAGACTTGGGGCTCAAATTATAGTAAACTGTAAGAGGCTAGTCTCTTCATCTCAGAACATTTTACTGCCTTTCCCAGGTAGCTATATAAATTACAAATATTTACAATGGCTTAAATGAAACGTAAAAATGTAAAAAAAATTCTAACAAAGCAATGGAGATAAAATTTTTTATACAAGTCCTACGTGGCTGACAATCTAAATTAGAAGGGGAGGGGGGACAAGCTGAGATTCCAAAATGTGAGGTGGTAAAAACATACTAACACTGAAAGCAAATAAATGAGATGGCATGATGTCGCCATGTTAAATAAATATGATCTGAATAAATAAAATAGTATGATGTCAATCTTTTGGCATTGTTTTAGCACTTCCTATTTAGATGTTAAACGATGTGAAGGTTATTGTGAGTGACACAAGCAAAAAATTCTTCAAAATGAATTGATAAATGTTGCATACTGGGCACATCTACACATGATTTTTTGCTAAACTCTTTCATCTATGCAGAGACTGGTGTTGCTTTGAACTGATAATTCCCCTAAAGAATCTATTGACTGAGGTAAAATGACAACTAAATACAACCGCAGGGGAATACATTTCCAACCAACAGGAAACCCAGTACAATCAAAACAAAGACATTGCATTATACCTGGCTAGAAAACGTGTTCTTTCCCTTTACAAACTGATAATGGACAGTACAAACTCTACATAGACACCAAAAATAAACTAAATAATAGGAGATTTTAGAGCTCATCAGTGTCATTTGAGCCAGCCTTACCAGTTAAATGTGATGTCCACTCCTGTCATTTTGAAATCTGTTTAAGCATTTCTTTTTGCCAATGCCAAGTGGACACAATTATGAATTAAGGGTGCCTTACCACGTTAGGTGTTTTAGCAAACCAGTTTCTTCTGCTGTAGATAACCTAGGTAATGTGCTTCTGAAAATAGGTATATGTAGACATGAGTAAGTGGAAGCACAATGTCCAAGAAGCTGAACAGGGGAAGTGATGTTGGACAAGATCTGGGAAGATGTCATAAACAATACTAAATAGCTTTAGCTAGAGTACAAAATATAAGTCACAATCTCTTGAAGCAGCCACTTCTTTCACACCTTCTATGATAAAAGCCTTTTAAAATCTTCAGCCACATTTCCATCATCTCTCACAAGAGAAGTTTGCCGTTGCGGTGAATTTTCAGAATTTTTCCAAGTCTCTGTTTTGCAGTTGCCAGTCCTTTCTTTGGACGTTTCCCTGATAAAAAGAAAGGGGAAAATAAATGAGAAAATGTGCTGTCACATACGTTTGCAACCATGTACAATGAACTGTTGGTCTATGCTTACCTTGACCAGCTCCTGGGGTGCCCTGGCTGGCTAACCCTGCAGGAGACGCACCAGAGGGGGAGTAAGTACTGCTGTTCTGAGGAGAGAGGGAAGGTCGCCTTGAAGTGAGGAATACACCCGGGGCCATGGCTCCACTGCCTCTGGGGCCCCCTGGTCCAAAGGGTCCTGGTCCTGCTGTGTATTCATGGTCTAACAGACTGGCAGAGTAGTACTCCATCCTCCTGTCTGGACTGAAGTCTGCAGACTCCGGGGCAGGTGGTGGGGAGGCTGGGGCTGGCTCAGTCTGAATAGGGGGAGGAGGGGCTACAGGAGCAGGGGGACGCTGCTTTTTGGTATACTTCCTTTTAGCAGGCTTCTGCTGCTCCTGAATTATAATCAACAGAAGAAATAAATGCCAAAATCTTTAATTGAGAGAGTAGAAGCAACTTCTGCTCATCTAATATCACACACTGAGCACCTTGTTCCATGTCTAACCCACTGAACCAATACTTTGGTCCCCTACTTACTTGTTGTGCCAACTTGGCAGCTGCTGCTGCAAGGCCTGTTTCCACTGATGCTACTCTAGCCCCTTCTCTGGCCGGCCGCTCTTGTTTTGGAAGAGTGGGCATCACCCGAGCTACGAATGCAAAGTGACTGTTAGAGGATCAACTATCAGAAAGTTACAAAGTAAATCTGACAGTCTTTTGTTCTAACCAAGACAGGTACCTTTGGGGCTCCAAGGTGTATCATCCCAGTTTTTCTTACGCTTCATCTTGGCCTTGCTGGCATGGTCCTCCTCATCAGACTCCAAGGACGGGTAAACTGAACAACACAAATTCAATTAATCAAACATTTGCTTGATGACAATTTGTAAACCTCAGTACCATGAATAGCATTTGTGTGTACTTTTGAAAGGTGCTTTTGATCAGCAGCAGCTCTAAGTGAATGTGTGCTGCTCACCATAATCTGAATCTTTAAAACAAGTGCCCAGAGTCTCTTGCTCATCTGGACTCTCCTCGTCACTAAGGTGACGGGCTGGCCGTTTAATTGGCCGCTTCCCAGGCCGCTGCTGGATGGCAGGCTTCTTCTCTGGACTTCCTGTCTTTTTGACCCCTCCAGTCACCCACACAGCCCTCCCTCCCTTCTCCTTGACCACCCCCAGCCCCTCAGTCAGTCCTCCAGAAATAGACAGTGGAGATGAGGAGGAGGAGGACGAGGATGAGGAAGGTGGATTAGCCATGGAGAGCATGCCTTGGATGGCATCACGAGTACTTGGAGAGGCTGGAGCTTCCTCACTGAGGGAGAGAGAGGACATGTTTGAGAAATCATTCATCAAATCAAAAATACCCCCCCTCCCCCTCTCCAGAACAGTGTGCAGAGCCATAACTAACAGATTAACTATGCAGGTTTCAAAGGCCTACAATACTTAAAACAACTCAGTGAAACATTTCTCATTCCAAACTGTATTTTCACCTGTTGCCCTAACCATTTAAAATCTAGAGATCAAGAGATGCATGTCAAATACATAACGCCCGTCATGGTGAAACAGAACTAGTACACACATATTGTAATATTTCATTACCAACGTCCTTCCTTCTTGAATTTGAATCATGAATCCCAGAGTCAATGGCCATTATCAAGACCTAACCTGAGTGCTGCAGAGTCCAAGCCTGCCACTTGCTTGCTGGCCTTCAGCAGGTCCAGAATACCACCAGCACCACCCTTCACTCCATGAGCAGCCAATGCCTCCTCATCTGTGGTGTAATCCTCCTGAAGACACATGGACAAATACAGGAAACATAGTACTGTTGGCAACCTCAGATTATGACCTGATGAACTACAAGCGTGCTAGTGCTTTTTAGGTTCTGGGGAGGGGTCGTTACAGCACAGTGTTTTTGTAACTAAAAAGTCACAGAACAAATTTTTTCAATCATGTGTTGACTTATCCACAACACTTAAAAACAACAACACTAAGCGAATTCTCCAGTATGTAAACATCCACGGGCATCACAGAGAGCCTGTCCATGCTTGTGACTTACACCATACTGCCTGGTGTATAAGTGCACAATGGAACGGGCCTCATTCATGAAATGCACATGCAATAAATTTTGATCTTAAAGTGTACTTAATTTTTCAGTATACAACTTTTTTTATTAATATTATTACCCAAATTAGTATTCAAAATTTGTATATATTTGGAAACTAGATTTCTACTTCTAAACTTTCATTCTTTATGTAACTTTAAATAATTAAACAAGTCATATGTTAAACAACAGAATGTGCTTCAACGCATTTGTAATTCTTTTTATCTATATGTACAAATTCATGGGTACAAAAATGTAGCCAGCAGTATGGAGCCCCCTGGGGTCAGCTGATAGAGATTTGTTCTCCAAATTAAAATCCACATCCACAAATTTGTAAATTGTGCCTGCAAATTATGAATCATGCACACAGATTTGTAAACCGTGCCCTTGGATTACAGTCCCTCCTCTCTGAGGAAAAACGTTATTTGAACGCATGGATTACGGGGGAGCTTTGTAGAACAGAGACTACTTGAAGGTGAAAACGATTCTTCCAGAAGGACTGACTTAAATCAAAAAAATAAAACCCCATAAAGAGACTCAACTCCAAACCGCTCCTAATGGGCAGCTTGGCACTTTGCAACAGCAGCGTTTGCCATCAGTGTGTCAATGTGTGCGTGAATGAGTGACTGTGAGGCTGACATTGTAAAGCGCTTTGAGTGGTTGATAGACTAGAAAAGCAGTAGAGAAATGCAGTCCATTTAAAGAAAAAATATTAATAAAATTTAAAAGTTTCATAAATGAGGCCAAACGTATTCCCTTATGCATGGCACTTGGGGCTCTGTGCAGCCCAAAGAGCAGAGACCCAAAGGCCTTACACACAAAAACACACACAAAGCCTGTCTCTGTGGGCATGTTTCCGTGCTGCTATGTATGGATAAAACCTGCTAAAATATGACTTATTTGTAGTTTAACAGGCGAGCTATAACAAAATGCATTTTTTTAAATTGGCCACAGGATCAATAATGCACCAATCACACTATTAAATGCATAAACACTGTAATCAGAATCAGCAATAATCTCACCTCAATGTCAAAATCCACCTCTCCTGGCTCCCTGACTCGATTGGGGTCAGAGCAGGGCTTTGCTCTAGGGAGCTTCCTGGGAAGACCTGAGGGCACATTATTGGCAGTCAGTAAAGTTACAGTAGAATGATGACTTTTGCAGGGTTCATACCATGGAGTCAAATAAGATCTACCACACAGCCTTTAGTGTTCATTAAAAAAAAAAAAACTATCACTGCATTCTTCCAGATTTACCTAGCTGGGGGACAGAACTGCAGAAACGTATTCCCATGCAACAGCTCCTGAATGAAGTCCAGCCTTCATAATTCTGTTGTGTAAAATATATTTCTCACCACTTAGTTTCTTCTTCTTGCCAGATCCTGCAGGTTTGCGTCGTGGAGGGGGCGTCTCATCAATCTGCAGCTCATCCTCGGACTCCAAGTCAGACAGACTCGATCCCTCCATGGCTAGATGTTTATAGTTTCCTGCACTTCCTGCTCCATTACTGCTGCCTGAACGACCCTCCTTCTTGCTAAAATCAGAGAAAAAGGTGGATATGCACCACTACCACTGGAAAGAAAGTGACATCATAAAAGACAAATATAAAGATGTGCAGAGGTGCTGAATCCAGCAGCAAATCCAAGCTTACCCTTGAATTTTTCCATTGGTCAGCACCAGCTTCAGCTTGCTTTTATTAAGCTTCCCTTCAAACTCCTCTAGTGGCAGCTCTAACTGGAAAGACAGATAAGAATTGTGATCAAAAATTAAGTTGGGGAGGAAAAAAACCAACAATAAATTGCTGGAGAAGCACTCCTATTGTCTCTTCTTATCTGATGACTTTGTACCTTGTTCTTGTTTTTGGACTTCCCAGGTTGGAATTTCTTGAGTGTGTGTTTAGTGTGGATCTCAAGGAGATCAAGTTCTCCAGCCTCTGCCTTTAGTAGACCCTTCTGACCCTTCTTCTTGGTTCCTGGGGGCCCAACACTCCCTATCCCCTCCTTCGGTTTGGGACCTCTCTTTTTCCCAGGGGGACGACCTGAATTCTGAGAAGCGGCCAGAGGAGCTTTGGAGAGTGGGGACCCAGGGTACTGAGGTCCAGTACGGCCGATGTTTTGCTGGAAGATGTCCTATGGAAAGAAAGTGTACAGTTTTATCTACCAATCTACGCAAAAAATATTTATTTACATATTCAATGATGCAACAAGCTTTCCAATCAAAACAATAACAACACAGCGTGAACTCAAGCTTATACTATTTACCTCAACCAGACGGATCTCCTTGGCCAGGTCCTTCACAAGCTGCTGAGTCTTGATGGTTTCTGGAATCTCCACTTCATGCTCAGCTAAAGCCTGCCAGTGAGGAAAACATCACCTATCATAGCTGGTTTTGCAACATGAAAATTATAACAAAACTTTTCAGTGTTCAAACATAAACATGCTGCATTTCTAATACTGCATTGTCTTGTTGATTGTTATCTAATGAATGTGTCATTGGCTGTTGGATGTTGTGCTTCTAGACCATTATTGCATCTCTGCTCCTACTCAAGCAATTTTTTTCTCCCGTGTAGCCCCATAAATTTTCACTGTGCCAGAGCAAACAAGTCTTGGTTTAAAAAAAAAAAAAGGAGCAAAATAAGGAAACATACATGTAGGTAAAGAGAAAACAGATAGAGGAGAGAGGGAAAGAAATTAATCACTGAGTCTCCATGATGTGATAATTAATGCCTGACCTCTTTGCGGGTCCACGTGCGGAAGGCATTATTCAGAGCCTTTGCTCCATGAACCAGGTAAGTGGCAGGATGCCTGCGGTTTTCTCTCAAACCTGTAAGGCAAAGCAACAGCAACACTGTACTGTTAATCATGTGAGAATGTAAGAATAATAGCAATGACACAATAGTAATAACACAATGAGATAAAGAGCTAATAAAGTATTTCACAATAAGACACAGAAAAGGCACTTTTAAAAAATATTTTAATACATACATTTTCATCTCGCTCTCTGTCTCTCTCTCTCTCACACACACACACACACACACACACACACACACACACACACAAATAACACACACAAACAGACACACACACACACA
>OMLB01063259.1:0-26343 GCA_900302555.1 Myripristis jacobus | reverse complement strand
AGGTGTGACTGAGAAAATGTAAGGAAAAAGCCTACTAGAACAGCTGAACTTTATTTGGGGTTAATCAGAGGCACTTTAAATGATGGCAGGTGTGTACTGACTCCTATTTAATATGAGTTTGAATGTGATTGGTTAATTTTGTGCACAGCCACATTCCCAGTTATAAGAGGGTGTGCACACTTGTGCAACCACATTATTTCAGTTTTTTATTTTTATTTCCTCCCTGTAAAAGATTTCATTTAGTTTTTCAACTGAGTTGTACAGGTTATAGGTCACATTAAAGGTGGAAAAAATTCTGAAATGATTTATCTTGGTCTCATTTTTTTACATGACAAAAACCTGGCATTTTAAGAGGGGTGTGTAGACTTTTTATATCCACTGTAGGTAGGTAAATTATTAGAAGATCTGGTTGGCGTCCAATGTAAACTAGCAAGGAAATATAAAAGCATGAGGATAACCCCCAGGGATTTGCACTTACTAACAGATGGCCCATGGGTGACCTGACAGTTGGGGCAGTGATACAGATCAATTTCTGCTGCTTTATCCTCCTCCACTCCAACACAACTGCATGGAGAAAACATTTTTAATGTATCAACAGAAGTAGACAGCGCAAATTCATGTTCAGTTAATTATGTATTGTTGACTGTTTGTAGCCAGATAAGATATTAAAGAACACATAATGCTCAGTCTTTTGCCATTTCTAACAACAGGAACTTTGTGAGAATATCAAATATGTAAGAGATAATCAACGAGTAGGTGTGTGTTAAACGGTTTTAAAGGCATGGCGTGGAGGAAAAGAAACAACTTTGTGGCTGCCTCCACAAAGTGCCTTTAAACTATGTAATGCACACCTACTCGTTGATTATCACGCTTATACCATGGTCATTTACCAACAATATAGAGGAAAGAGGCAAAAACAATATGGAAAATCCCACTGTTGTGATCTCCTTCTTGGTCATCAAGTCAATAACTCAGCTGTGCTCGCTGCAGTTGATAACAAGTAAGCTTTGACAGCTGTGCTTTTTAATGTTGCTGTGTTACAAGTTGGGTAGTGGATGATTTTACATCACTGATTAAACTTGAGCCTAACTACGAGTGTGGTGCACAGGGTTAACGCACACCTGCCAGCCAGTCAGAAAAGAGTGTTCACCCAGACCATGGTATAAGTTACAATATATCACAAACGGATCATCTGGGCCATACCTCACAATGTAAGCAATCAATATTCAGTATAAAGTTAAATTTAAAAAAGACTCACCTTCCATGGAACCAGTCTTGACAAATGTCACATTCGATCATAAAGCGGGTGACATCATATGGTAGGCGACATAAGCAGTACACTGGTACTGATGCCATACTGTGTGTGAGTGTGTGTGTATGTTTTTGCTGGGAACCAAGCTTCCCACTGTCTGATAAACCAAATCACTTGCAGCAGTCCCAATCAGATTCCAAAGGGAGGAACAATCTAATGAACTAATTTAGTAAAGAGCCAAAATAAAGAAGCAGGGTAACGTCACTGATGAGCTGATCTGTCAGTGATTCACTTGGCTGCCAGATGTCTGTTCCTGACACACATGGCAAACAGCATTCACCGGGAAACCTGTTGAAACAGGACAGCAAAGACTTACATGGCAGTTAAAACACTACATGCTAATACTGCTGTTTCCATTATACACCTCAGCAACAAAAAACGTCAACACCAAGTGAACCTCGGTGCAGAAAGAAATTATAAAAACGACTTAGGTCATAGGCTATGCTACTCCTGTTAGCCTTACTTAAAATACAAGCTCAGTTAACTCTATCTGAGCGGCGTTTAGGACACTTAATATCAACATAACTTTCAACAAGTAGCGTTATTACCACCTTTGTCAAAGAAACGCTGGAGCGCTAAGTTAACTTATATCGTTTCCAAATCAGAAATCTATGTGATTTGCTTCTCTTGCTTTATATTATTCTATTCTTAATAGACTTACTCTCAACGCTAGCCAATTAGCTAGTCTTAGCTGGCTATTTGTAAACATGCTATCCCCTGGGCCTGGATGTTGTTGCTTTTAGCCAGTAAGCTAAGCTAGCTGCTAGCTAGCTATGCTAATGTTACCCACACGATATTTACAAAAATGTTTATACACAATTCACCTTTTGATATTATTAAAATGTTTTTAAGCCTACGGCAAGCACCTGCACATGTTTTCTAAATCCAAAAGGCATCGTTTTAACAAGCTGGCTGGCTAAATCGGGCGTTAGCAACTTACCGAAATGTGGCTGCTGCAGGGCCGAGCGCTCATAAGCTGCTGAAATCCCTACGACAGCTCGGGGCTAGCTGCGGCCTTATATTGCAGCGTAAATTACAAACAAACAGCTCTAGCACATTTTTGTTTAACAACTCTGCAATGTCCAGAAGTGTAAGTCACCGCCAAAAGTTGACGTTAGAGAGGAAAAACAACTAAAAGCACCTAAATGAGGACAATAACCACAAATAAGTAAGTGTTTAGACGCATCAACGCCATTTCAAAGGCAGCAGCGCCAGACGGCTGTTCGTCGCTGACTGCTGTTCAAGGAACAATAAAGTTGCGGCAAGTGACATTTAGAGCAGCGTTCAGCAACACAAAACGTTGCAGAGTGTTAAGACGGCAGAAAGTTGTACAAACACAAAACGTAACGTACCACGCCCACACGCCTTTCTTCTCAATAAGTAAATGTATCATGCATCACAACATAAATTATGGAAGGAAAAAAAACCAAAATATTGTAAGTTTGATGTTTAACTCCATCATTTATTTCGATTAGTTACAAAACATAAATAAAATCAACAGTTGAATTAGTTACAATTTACAAAGGCTAAATCACCAGCAACATATTTTTAATTTTCTAGGTTTCTCTGCTTAAATATCCTTTTATCATTGGTTCTCAGTCATGTCATTTTGAGACTCCCCATTTTTTATTTATTTAATTATTTATTCATTTATTTATATATATACGTGTATATATATATTCATTTAAGCATTTTTCTTTTGGAATTTTCTATCAAGTATCATGTTGACAAAATTAATTAACATTACATAATAGACCAAAATGTCTCAATATACACCTAAAAATCACCCCTGCCCAAATTCATCCAGATAGGTAGGCCCACATGGAAGAAGGGGAGTCCCATGTTAACAGGGTTGAGAATCAATGTTTTCTAGTTTCAAATAACCTCCGATTTATAATGATGAGAACACAATTTTACAATTTGTACAACCCCCATTTCAAAATACAAAAATAATCTTTTTTTCTTTTAGATAACATTTTGGTAACACTTCAAGGACAGGGCCAGCTCCACATTTCCTATCATGACTCATGATCATTAAGCTGTGGCATGTGGTCAACATGTTAGTATTGGACATGACAGCACAGTAACTCACCTTCACTAAAATGAACTACATCTCTGTGAAAATGTGGGTTGTCTGGAAAAACAACATAAATACTGAAAACCATGTTAAATTCTAGATTATGCAATAGATTATGCAAAAAAATTTCCTTCTGAACAACCATACCCTTTAGCACAAACTGTTCCCCCCGAACTTTTCATATTTTAAGTGTGTCTTTGACTCACATTTAGCAGTTTTTCACAACCTGTACAATCTCCTCTTTGCTGTGGCACAAAATCTCTCAATTCATAAATTTCAATAAAACAGAAATGCTGCTTTGACTACAGACTACTTATTGTACCAAGTAAGGTTTCAAAAATGTATCAATGCCTGACCATTAATGGTCAAATGTGTGTATGGCTAAGTGCACTGATAACCCAATAAAACATCTGTATATGTATCTCTTTGTATCCCTGCATCTATTATTTAAGTGAATTCAGAAATAGAGGAATGGATTATTTTTCAATTAAGTAAACCTTTTGCACTGTGCATAAAGCACATTTACAGTCCACAGTTGAGCTTATAAAAGAATCATTCACACTTTAACAGCCTATGATCAAAGACAAAATAGTTTGAAAAGAAGAATCAGTACAATGCCAAACAAACTTGACAAATAGCCAAGTGATGATTTCACAATAGTGTTTGACAACAAACTTAAGACCTGTATAGATCCAAGCACTCCCTTGTTATTTCTTCTTCTTCTTCTTCTTCTTCTTCTTCTTCTTTTAGGAGACAAGCCCAAGAAATGGGCTCAGAGTAAACATTTTAAATTGGGTACAGTGACATTTAATGTGAGAGGCCGCTTTGAATGAAAGCAACAGGGATGCAATTTATGATGCAGTGCAGCAGTATTACAAAGCTTTGTCACACACAAAAAATACACTCTCTCACACACAAAAAATGCAGTAATTCTAAAAGGCAAAATGGGAATATGGTCTCCCCATTCCATGACAAATTGGCAGTTTTTCTTTTCATCTTCCTCCTCAGTATGACACCTTGCTATGCAGTGTTGAAACTGAAAGCAAAAATACTTAAAAGCCTACCATACTGAAAACCAATTTACTTATGACTCATGAATTACCTCAGCTGGCTGCACACAGCAGAGGTGAGATTCATAAATAAAAGTGTGTGCAGATTTCACTTTCAGGCAAGTCAGTGTAGCCAGAGTCATGCAGTCTTGGGTCACGTGAATATTCAGTTAACTTCAAGACAAGAGTCCACTGAACATTGATGACATATTTCAATTTACCAGCACATTGCAAAAAATAACTAATCTCAATTTATATAATGTGACTTGGGTTAATTCAAATAATTTCTATTTTACCACTACTACTTCATGTAAAATAATATAAAATAAGTACATGCTGTGCCTGTGCACTACACTGCATAACAGTGTTATTGGTGGCATTGTGGTAGTGATGATAGCCAAATAACTTAACCATGCTCTACTGTGTTACATGCTGTTGTTTTAATTGTGTTATGGTTCACTGCCCATTGAAACACTTTGTGCTATAGGCCTATACTTTTAAAGGTCAGCTAATTCTATGAGTCTGTTTTTTGTCAACGTGCTTCTACAAAAATACTTTATGCCTTACAGACAAATCACTACAACAAATGCTGATCAGTTTCGATGACAATTACTAATTGCACTTTTAAAATTGATAGTCCTTTCACTGTAAGCACTGACAAATGAAACAAAATGTCAATATTCTGTCAAAAGGTTTTGTGTCTCCTTCATGTCTTTGCTTAGGAAGAGTTCAAGTCCAACTGAGTTGGATTAAAACAAAAACATGACTGATAATTTGTGTCAAAACACTTAACGGACATATACTTGGACAAATGCATGAAAGCACAAACACACACACTCATAAATGCACGCACTCACACATTACAGAATTTGTACATCTCAACACCCAAACATACTGTTTTTCATAACCCCTTGTCCCTGTGTTCCATATTACCCTCTGTCTGTACATACTAGAATCTACCATTTCTCACATTCACTCCCCATCTTATCCACAAACACACTGAAATCCATATGCTCACTGTGGTCACACCTCTTTTGCATACACACAACCAATATTCCATATTGATTTGCTTTACATCTTGCTCCAACTTGTTTTTTCCATCACTCCTTCTTATCAGCCTCACTCTTCGCCTTGGTTTCATTGCTGTCCCAGAGGAAGAGTGGAGGTGGGGGGTGTTGGGTGAAGTTTGGCACTGGAAGGCAGAGCAGCAGTAGAGCAGGAGGAGGAAGAGGAGGAGGAGGAGGAGGATGAGGAACAGGAGCAAAATGTCCCCCCAGTGGTAGCGCCACTATCTGTAGGCGCCATGGTGCCAGTGCTAGGCAGCAGAGACCCAGTCAAGGGTATTGGTGATGTGGGCATTTGGGAAGGCAACAGAGGTTGGCTCTGAGGTGGTGAGTGAGGCAGCTGCGTGATGGGCTGTGTCTGTGGCTGTATGGGCTGCGACTGAGAAAGCAAAGGAGTTTGCATCCGGGGCTGTGATATCTGCTGCCGAAGTGGGGACTGCTGATAAGACATCTGCTGGAGAGGGAGAGACTGATGGAGGTGTAAACTTTGCTGCAACTGTGGGACTTGACCTATATGTGTTTGTGGTGGTGGTCCCGGAGAGCGCAGGGTGGTCAAGCTCCCCCCTGATGTGTAATGAGACTGGGCTGCCACAGGCAGGCTGGCAGGAGTGGGGGGTGTCTGGGGATTCATTGGTGCCACCGGAAACCAGCCAGGTGGAGCCACCTGCATGCAATACAGTTATGAGTATGATGAAATAATCACAACACCTTTGATCATATTACCAGTCTATCACCAATCTGTATTGTTTTTATACTGTATGATAGGGATATATTGTTTGAAAAACAGTGCACGAAGTGCACAGTGCACAAATCTACCTCAGCTGGCTGGCTCCAGCCTCCCAAATCTTGCACCTGCTGAATCTGCTTGATCTGATTAAGTGAGGGCTTGGGAGGAGCAGGGCCCACCGTCTCCTTAGTCCAGTCGTCAACCAGTTTGTGTAATTCATCTGTGAATGTGCTCTTTCTGGGAGGACTGTGATCTGTAGAGAAATGAAGGTACAATTCATTCTACTTATCATCAATAACTATGTGTTGGCTTGAGTCCATGCATGAGTGATAAACCCCACCTCTTCTAGTGGACAGGGAGGTGCAGTGCTCTGGGTTGCAGTACAAAGGCAGTCTACTCTGTTCACCACCTGAAAAACTACTGGACTGCTGAATCCCTGGAGAGGAGCCACAACAAAGCAGTTACACACACACACACACATACGCACGCACACACCGCACGCATGCACGCACACACACACACACAGAAAGAGAGAGAGAGAAAGAGAGGGAGACAGAGAGGAAAGAGAACAAGAGAGACTGATAGATGGACAGAGAGAACTGAGAAAAAGTTACCAGGATGTGCAACTCCGTTGTTGTCCATGTGAGAGTGAGGCCGGGGCCGAAGCTTGACTTTGGCGGGGCGGGGCCTGCGAGGGGAGAGGGCTGGAGGTGCTGTGGGAAGAGGAGGAGTTCGTGGGAGTGGGAGAGGCAGAGTCTGCCTGTGGTCTTTGAGGGAACGGAGCTGTCTGTATAGTTCCTGTAGCTCTCTGTTCTGCTGGGCCTGAAGGGAAACCACCTCTTTGATGTGCCTATAGAGATGGAGATACAGAATATGGCAGAGAGGGCAAGGATGAGGATTTTAGCAGTTTGGCAAAGCATAAAATTAACTATAGGAAATAATAATTTCAGAATACAAAGGGGACATTTAATATGCAGACAGTTAACAGAATAAAAGTTAAGAGTTAAAAAGAAATCTGAAAGAGTCTGGGGCAAACAATTTGGAGGATGATACTGTTTCATTTTTCCCCTCATCTCACTTCTCTCGGAGCTTGTGAAGTTCTCTCCTAAGGTCTTCATCTTCGAGCTCGCTTTCATCATCATCACTGCTGCCCAGGGGTGAGTGACTGTGCCCATGGCCTCGGGATGGATGGGACAATGCTGGGGTCCTCTTGCCCTCATCTTTCTCTCCCTCCTTCCCCCGAGTTCTCCTCCTCTCCCTCTCCAAATCAGGAGACACTGGGGAGCTGTCAGTCAGCCTATCCTCTTTCCTAGTTTCAGCTTGGGTCACAGAGAAGCGCCCCACTTTCCTGTGACCACTTCCCTCACCTGAGGGTGCCCCTTTGGGAGGAGAGGAGTCAGGAAGCTGAGGCACTGGAGTAACCTGATGGCAGAGGAGGTGGGAGCCATTAATCAACTGTTTCGAAGGTTTAAAATAGTGAGTGAAAGGACAAAATTCTAAGTACTGTCCCTACCTGAAATCGTCCTTTGCGTGACTGAGGTGGATTTAAGGGGGCAGCCTCCTTCTCCTCTCTCACAGCCTGATTGCTGGAGTGACCATCTGATAAAGAGATGGGGGATGAAAAACAAATATGGGAGAGACAAGGACCCAAAGACAAAAACACAGAGACACAGGTATAAGGCACACATAAATGACAGGATACACATAGACAGAGGCACAGACACAGACACAGAAAAATGTAAATTCCAGAGGGACATATGGAAGACAAATGAAAGCACACAGACACACACAGACACATAGACACAAAAACACAGTGTTAAAAATAACCCACCAATATTCTCAACAACCTTGTGACTTATATATCTTTCATGCATGGCTATAAGAGTATGTAAAAATTATAATGAAAATTGTTGCAGTCATATTTTTCTACATTAGAAGTAATAAATTCAACAATGAATTTAGGTCATTATGACAGTAAAGCACATGCTTAAAACAAATGTGTTATAGGGGTGTGGGGAGGGGTGGTAAATACTTGTTTAATTAAAAACAAAATTACAGCAATTAAATAGAAAAAGCATATTATGGAATGACAATGTTTATAAAAATGTACCCCCACCCACCCACACATCCACTCACATCTCACTGACTCACCATTATCCTACTCATATACCAGATAACAGAGCCTAACATCACATTTGAAATCTGTACTCAGATCCACACTGTTCAATGTGTGTTGATATTTTAGAACACAACATAACTATAGTATGTATATGGGCTTTGCTGCACCATTTAAGGTCAACTTGGAAATGTGCAGCCTGGTATGGGTGCTACTTACAGATAATGATCCAACACTATGCAGACACACATGTTGAACATAACACACATATGTTCATGCATATGCTCTAGTAGAAATGTCCTTACAGGGATCTCAACTACTGATACACACATAAACATAAACATAAACACATGCAAGAAGGTTAGCTCAGTAAAACAAAATGATAAAGCTTTACAAAAGCCTTACTAACACCCTAGCCAGGTCCAAAAGAGTAACTTGTAAGACCTGGAAAATGTGCATAATATATAGTAGAAATGATGACCTTCATCATGATCTGGATGTCACATACAGATTATGTAAATGGAACAAACAGCTTTCAAAAATAGCGTTGCATCTTCAGTATATTATGTAGGTCTCATGGAGCAGTGCTGTATGCACTGATGCAGTGTCATACAAAGCATAGTTGTATTCTGAGTGACAACTGATCACACAACAACTGAGCATCTATCTCATCTGTGTACTGATGTGAGTCTGTATTAATGAGCCCTCATGCTGAGGTGCACGGTGCTGTCTACTCTGTGCCAGCAGGTGAAGGTTGGGTGAGGTGGTTGCTGATGGCAGTGCCTGTGGCCTGGGGAAGGGTCTTATGAAGGGACATGTCCTGGGCACAGCTGGACTTTACTCCAGAGCTCATCTGCACTGGGATGGGCATCACTTCTGATGCCATCCTCTTCCTACACTCTCCCACCCTTCTCTACTCTCCACTTTTCGTGACCCTGGGTGAGTAACCCATGCAAAAAGAAAGATTGCCAAGAAAATTAAATTTAGTAAAAAGCAACCAGCAAAATCAAAAAATTTAAAAAACAATAATGCATGTAGTGATATCGGCATTGACATTACACAGGGACTACAGTCACATTACAATATACAAAAACAAAATCATTTAGCCATAAACATTAATATCGTTTAACATTAACAGCTATTAATTCCTGTCAGTTTAGAAAGTTACGTTTCTATGTTAACACTAGGATTAGACATTAGGTTCAAGACCATGCCCCAACACCCCATTCTCTCTCGCGCTCGCTCGCTAAGAAGACGCTACCTTGCTGGACTCTGGGCTTCTTGAACAAGCTGGCGGAGTGGCGCAGTTTGCACGCCCAGTTTTTGAATTTGCGAGTCCAGGATTTCTTGCTAACAGGATTTCTGATACTAGGACATGTCAGGTTTAGGCCAAAATATCCACCTCCTGCATTGTGCTGCTGCTGTCCGTGCCGGAGGGGGATCGGGAGCTGATTGGGGGGCCACGATGCATCACCTGGGGTACTGGTGTCAGAATGTGGGGGAACAGCCTAGAAATAGGGGTGAAGGGAGAGGGAATAAGCCACAGTGACTGTTGCCAGTGGCTACATAGAGGTGAGGCACTCAGAAAAGAAGAGCGATGCAGAAACATGACAAATATCACAGGAGAAACACTTATCCAGCGATGGAAATTCACAGTATTTGTAATTCGTAAATAGATTCAATAGAGTGAAATGCAATATTTTAATAAAATTTATTAGCAATTAACCCAGTCGCATTCACTCACAAGAATAGTTGGTTCTCCTGGCACTGGTGGGTGGTGGGGCACAGCAGAGTCATCCTGATTGGGAGGCAAGAGGGAGTTGGGGGGGATGGAGGAGGTGGAGGTAGAAGGGAGAGACGGAGCAGGCTGCTGCTCCACTGGGCCCAATTCAGCAGAGGCAGGCACCTCTGGGAAAGCCTCTTCTCCTCCTCTATCCCCCTCTAGGTCAGGGGAGGTGGAGGAGGAACGGGAGGTGGTAGAGGAAGTAGTGGAGGATGAGGAGTGTGGGGAGGTGTCTGAGGAGGAGACAGGTGGTGGGAAAGACAAGGGGTGGAGCGAGTGTGGCTCAGATGACTCGTCCCCTCCTGCCGACGTGAAGGCTGCTGATGCTGTGGTAGGGGCTGCAGTGGAGGCTGCAGCAGCACCCCCAGCCAGCACTGCTCCACTGCTGTATTCCTGATACAACAGGTTCCTCAGCTTCTCATCCAGCGTCTTCATACGGTTGTCTACAAATTCGATTTTGGGGGGCCCCTCACTGTCTGACTCGGCTACTGAGGAAGGCTGAGCAGGGGATGGTGTCATTGTAAGGGTGAGAGGGGGTAAGGAGGTTTCAGGGGCACCCAGGGGGAGAGGGGGCAGGGAGGAGTCAGAGGAAGGGTGCAGTGGGGCAGAGTGGCTGCCGGTGTCCTCTGTGACACTGGCCTCTCCTGTAGACAGTTCTGATTCTGACTGCTGGAACGAGGACTGTTTCTGCAGTGGAATCTGTTGCTGTTTCTGAGGTGTCTCCATGGTTTTAACCACCTCCTGTTGATGGTGAATTTGTTGGAGCAATTGCTGTGACTGTATACGTTGTTGGGTCTGCTCTAATGAGATTTGAGTTTGTTGTTGTTGAATCTGTTGCTGTGGGGCAAGGCTAAGGTTTAGTGATGCCTGCTGTGGAACAAATTGTTGACTGATTGACAGGGGTAGCATTTGAGTTTTATCTGGCTTTAAAGCCGCAGCACTCATAAACAACTGTTGCTGCTGTTGTAGCATTTGCTGTTGCTGTAAGTGTATTGTCTGTTGCAGCCCTAACTGTTTCTGCTGTTGCTGGTCAATATGGGCCTGCTGTTGAGGCACTCCAGCCGTTGCAGCAGCAGCTTGTTGCTGTAACTGTTGTAGTTGAGGCTGTTGCAATAACTGAGGATTATATTGTGGTGCTTGCTGTTGGACAGGCATTTGTTGGGTCTGCTGCAGGGGCACTGACAGCATTTCTGCTGGTGGCAGAGACTGTTGGAGAGGCACAGATTGCTGTAGCAACTCTGTTTGACCTGAGTGAGGCAACATCTGCACCTCAGTTGGTTGTTGTTGAAGTGGTATTTGTTGCTGAATTAGTTGCTGTTGTTGTAACTGCTGGAGAGATTGCTGCAGTGCTTGCTCCTGCTGCAGTTGAATTTGTTCTTGGAACACTTGCTGCTGCGGTTGTGGTTCTTGGGGTGGTTGCACCTGCTGAATTTGTTGTGCCAGTGGTACTTGTTCCAGCTTCGCTGTCTGTAGTTGATGTTGGGTTGGTGGAACCTGCTGCTGTAATGTTGGGTGTAACTGTGCCTGTGGTTGTGATGGAGCTTGTCTGGCCATCTGCGCCAGTGTCTGTTGCTGCTCCAGGCCAACATGGCTGACCAAGGGAGAGGTCACTGTAGCAGCAGGAGGAGGGGAATGAACAGAGGTGGAAGAGTGTTCCCCTGCTGCCACACACTGTCCAAGAGCAGTTAGACCTGTATCCCCTATGCTTTGACCTACATTGGAGCTACCACTAGTCCCAGGAGATGTGAGGACATCAGACAGACCGACAGTAGTGATGGGAGACACAGCAGTAAGGGCAGTGGCCAGGGTGGGAAGGTTTACTGCGGCAGTTGCTAGGGTGGTCATGGATGAAGGGACACTTGGGATTTGGTCAACAGAAGCTGAGATGAGGGCTGGCAGTTCAAGTCCAGCAGAGACAGCAGCAGGGACAGAGGCTATAAGAGTGGAAGCTGGTGCAGAGACACTGTCAGAGGCAGTGGTGTCAGGAGCAGGGGCAGCAGTGACCGGGGGGGACATAGAGGCCGGGGCTGAGACAGTAGAGACAGGAGGAGAGGTGGCAGATAAGGTAGGGCAGGAAGGGGAGGCCATTCCAGTCAAGGACTCTGATCTCTGGAATCCCTCACCTTCTACAGCCGCCAAAGAAAGGGACACAACGTTAGTATCTGTTATGCTGCCCACTAAAAGACATGTTAATTAGACATGGCATTAAAGATCGTTTGGGAAGATCTTACCTTTGTCTGTTTTAGGGGACTGAGGTACCCTTGTTTCGCCAATGGGTGGTGGTGTGGCAGCTCCCTGGTTGGACTGAGAATCTCTGTGGCGGATGGTCTGGTTAATGAAGAAACGCCAGCGACCCACTGGAGAGGACTGGGGCACTGAGTCCACTAGATAAGCACAAGGATAATTGGCTGATATGACAAGGAAAGACTGAGTAATTTCACACTCTAGTGACACATTTCGTTTCTTCTGAGAATTACAGAGAGATAGAGCTACGTAAACTCACTTGTAGAGCCAGTTGGAGTGCTCACATGTAACTGGTCAATAGATCCAGTCTAGCAGAGAAAAAAATATTCATGTTCATATACAAGTACACCTATATCAAATACAATAAAATAAGATGAAAGAGAAGGGGATAGGTGTTACATCTGCAAAGCAGCAGACCTGTGAATGTGTCTGAAGAATTTCTTGGGCTTTCTTTACAATGGCTCTCAACTCCTCAACAAATTTCTCTTTTTCCAAGTCAAGGACAAAGTCCTCCTCCACCTATGAACAAAATGTGACCAAAGAGCATTTACTAAGATGTAGTAGTGATATAGTGATAGAGTAGTTGTTTTTCAATGAATAATGCAGAATGTTACTCTGCATACGAGTAATCTACCATGTAATCTGCAATGTCCTCAGGTGCATCCCCCTCAATGTCAAACTTGAATGTCACCATCTTGTTGCTATGGGTCTCCAGCTGGCATTCTACCATATTGTCCCCACTGCTGGAAACCTGTGAAGTACAAGAAAGAACATTAGAAATTTAGCCTGTTCAAAGTATAACTATTGCTACATGTACAAACATGCATTTAGTAATATGATTCATTGTGTTTATCACACCTGGAGCATGCTCAGTTGAAACTGGTGTGAAGCTTTCTCAGGCCTCTGACAGGATGGTCTCCTCTGAGACTTCAGTTTCTCGAGTTTCCCATTGGCTAAGAGCTGCAGAGCATCTTCTCCATTGGCTGGAGCAGACCTAGGGGACAAGTAAAAGATGTAACAATGGTAAGGTGGCCGGTAGGGTGGTAGTGTAGAGATCATGCAGTAACAGAAAGATCTTGTGCTGTGTACCAATTCTTAGTTGCTCAAAAAAACACCATGACCTAACAGGGTTCCTGCAGGGTCCACCAAGTTAATTTTAGACTTTAAGACCTTTTTACGTCCACTTTTATGACCTATTTCACAGCCACATGGGCCAAAGTATGCAGAATAAAGAAAATTGGCATAAAACAATGTCGCAACATAGGTGTGGATAGATAGCTCATGGCTTTTCTCAGCAGCTTTTTGTTTTTCTGATTTGCACCATCCCAAAGTCAGTGTAAACCACTCAAAATTCTAAGTGTTGTCTCTTTACTTTGTTGTTGTCATCTATGTAGTTATTTGCATAAAATCCTACTATTCAATTGATAAGAATATAAATGATTGTATTTTTACTTAAATAACTGCTTTGATGACATTAGTAGTTTTAATTATGTATTATAAGCTGCTTAGAATTAATGTTAGGAAGCAAGGCTTGACATTAACACCCGCCCACACCCCAAATGCAGGCAGAATTCAGCAGTGGTGTGCAACACCGTTACTCTTACTAGCCAAACTGGCAGGTGGCATTTTCTTTAAAAACAACAAAAACAACAACAACAAAACATCACTGTAGTTTACAGAGGCACCTGTAATAATTAAAGCATTTCAATGTGATACTACATGATACAACTACACCCACGAGCACTGCCTACACACTGTGTGCTCATGCCACTGGTCCATCCACATCACAGTCTTGCCAGAAACAGCCAAAAAATAAAAAAAAACAAGAAAATAAATACAACAACATTGACAAAACAAACGGCAACACAATGCAAACTGCAAGTTGTACTAGTGGGTAAGAAATGAGTTAAAAAAAATCTGAAAGGATAAAAGTAACTTCATCATCCAGTCTGTTTTTAAGACCTAAGAAATGTGTATTTAAGACATTTAAAGATTTTTCTATGCCTTGAATTGAGATTATTGCATTTAAGTATTTTAAGGACCCACAGAAACCCTGCCTAGATACAAAAAATGAAGTACATATGGCTATTTGGTAAACACTGCTCATTGTATAATATGAGAGACTGTTTACCATCATGGGGGCTCACATTCAGAGTTAAGATAAGCACAGGTAGCAAGATATTATCTTCAAAAATATGCTAGTTGGCATTCTGACTTCAATCTTACGCAATAAAGCTCCTGCTAGACATCTCATCTCATCTTTCAAGCAGTTTCCTCAAAAAGGTGTTCCCCAAAATCTCCAGGGCTCTGACTTGGAACATTTGTTGTTTTCTATCATATCATCGTTACGTCTCCTCTGGAGTAAAGGTGGCGCAGGTACAGCAGCCACTGTGTATTTTTGATTAGGCTCGCATTCAATATTAATTTCAAAGACAACAGCTTCATTTTATTCAGCAGAACTAATACTGTGTTCAGAACGGGAAGCCTCTTAGGCCTCAAGCTGTTCCTAAATGATAGCATTTGCTACTAAAATCAAATTGAATAAAAAAACAAAGATATGTCTATTATAATCCTAACAAGAGAGCAATGCAATGATGTAAGTCCAGATAATACTATCCATATAAAAAGGCTATCATATAATTGGAAATATAATTTTCAATTTCTCAAAATTAAAGGAAGATGCCTCTGTTAAAAGGAAAGGTGACTGTCACACTCAGAGCACAAATCCACAGTAACTGATTATATCAGAAACATGGGAATCTATGTGCCTGCATGGCATGAGTCAGAATACAAGTATCTTGTCTTATATAGCTTTTGTCTTGCCTGATGGACATAGGTTTATAAATAATTGTGTCAACTCTGAATCAGAGCTAAGACCAGAGAGTGGTAATATAAGGCATACCCTGACGAAGAATGACGTTCTGCGCTGAACAGATTTGAACTGTCCTGTAAAGTCACATGAACACAGACAGAACACAAACAGGTATAAGGAAACAACACATAAATCAAACCATTAGCTGTATGATACAAATTAAGTAACAACAGATCAACACAGAATCTTACAATTAGTAACAATATAGACTTTTGAAAACATACTGTACAGTGATTCAACACAAAACTTTTTTTTAAATAAATACTTTGGCATTATTTACTTTTATCCACTGGCATTCCAGCGAAATGAAATAAATTATCATTATAGCTAACATGTCTTCTCAAAAGACTTCTATCCCAATGGTGTGTGCTTCCTGTACCTGAGCAATACCCAGCAGGGGAGGCTCACAGTCTTGCAGCGAGGTTTGGGGCAGCAAGGGGGCATTAGATTCAAGCGACTGTAGAGTGGTGACAGGAGGAGGGGAGGTGGGTACAGAGTCAGCCTGCCCTGGTAAGGTTATCTGAGCCTCTGGTGGGGATGTGGGCAGCTCTGGAGCATGGCCAGCAGCAGGTTGGAAGGATTGTAGGGATGAAAGAGATGCTAGTGATGCTGGGGGGCAGGAGGTATGAGAGGGGCTAGGGGGCATTTGTTGGGCAGGAAAGACAGCATGGGGCAGGACAGGCTGTTCAGTTACAGGTGTCTCAGTGTGTGTCTGAGTGTGAGAGTGAGCCTGTGTCTGAGCATGTGTCTGTGTCTGGGTGTGTGTTTGGGCCTGGACATTGGTCTGTGTGTGTGTGTGAGCTGGCAGCATCTGCTTGGCATGGTGCTGAGGGGATGGAGGTGGGCCTGCCACTACCTGACTATAGAGGGGCAGGACCTTGGGCTGCGTCTGAGACTGGACCACATTACTCGGGACTATCTGTGCAGAGGGTTGGGGCACCAGATGTGGAGCAATCTGACATTGAGGGGGTAGCTGACTGTCATCAAGGGGTATCAAAGTCTGCTGAAGAAGATGTGGTTTCTGAATGGGAGCTGGGGCGGTCTGTGCTGGTAGCGGGGTCTGTAGAGGTGGCTGTTGCTGTGGAGGTGGTGCTATTACTTGTTGTTGCACTTGTGAAAGCTGCTGCAGCTGTTGCTGGTATTGCTCAACAGGCTGAGGCACAGGAGGCTGGGAGCTTGACTGAATGACCGAAGGTGCCGCTGTGCTTCCTGTGGGCTGCTGCTGGGCCTGGACAACTGTCTGTAGCGTTGTTTGGCCCTGAACATAGGCTTGTCTGGTCTGCTGCATAGGATGAGAGGCAGGGGTGAAGGTTCCTGGGTCAGCTACTGAGCTAGGAGCAGCTGTGATAGGTCCAACAGTCCCAACGGAGCCAGGAGACAGAATCATCTGCTGATACTGCAGTACTGGAGGCTGTTGCTGCTGGGTAATGTGGGTGACATCAGGTTGTACTGACGGCATGACCTGGTGGGTGGGTTGAGGTGTTGGGACATACTGAGGAGCCAAAAGGCCAGAACCAGCCTGGGCACACACTTGGCTATGTGGCTGGACCTGGTTCTGTGGCTGGAGCTGGGACTGTAACAAGCCTGGTATTTGAGCACTCTGTTGAACTGGCGCTTCATGTTGAATCTGACAGGGAATTGAAGCAATCACGGCTGGAGGTTGGACATGGGCTTGACTCTGCTGACCCACCATCTGAGTGTCAACATTTGGGTTCTGCCCCTGTGGTGGCTGAGACTGATTAATTGGGCACAGAGGCTGGCTCTGGATTAATGGCTGAGAAGCCGCCTGGCTCTGTGTGGGAGCAACAGGGATCGGATGAGTGGTCTGTAAAGGAACTTGCTGGGTTTGGATGGGTTGTGTCTGTCCCAGGATGGTGGCCACTTGAGGAGGTACTTGGGCCTCAATCACAGTCTGAGCTACAGGGGCTGCAGGTGGGCCTGTGAGTTGAACTGGGACCTGGCCTTGGCTCTGGGGATAAACTTCACTTTGACCATGCTGGGTAAAGACTTGGGCCTGGATCACAGCAGGTGTCTGGATAGGGATCTGCGTGGTAGGAATGGCCACTGGCACCTGGGCCTGGGAGGAAATTTGAGTTTGCAGCTGAATCACCTCAGAGCTGGCTGGAACTCCAATTGGGATGTGAGGTTCCATTACGGAGATGTGATGCTGTGGCTGGGTGATGTAGGCTTGCTGTTGTTGGACTAGTGGTCCTTGCTGCTGTTGTTCTACCACTTGCTGCTGATTGAGAGTGGTGTGAGGAGGAAACTGAGCAGTGTTTAGCTGTGGGATACACACCGTCTGTGTATCAGCTGATTGCTGTGGAATCAATGCCTGCTGCTCACTGTTGCTTTGTAGAATAGGGACAGTCTCTTGTTTCTCAGTTTGCTGAAGTTGAATTATGGCTGCTTGATGCTGCTGTTGCTCTTGAATCTGTTGCTGCTGTATCAGGGCCTGTTGGTGCAGTCTCTCTGCTTGTTGTTGCTGTAACAGTGCTTGTTGTTGACGTTGATGATCCAACTGTTGCTGCATCAAAGCTTGTTGCTGCTGCTGTTCCAGTTGCTGCTTGAGTTGGGCTTGTTGCTGCTCTTGTTGCTGTTTCTGTAGAAGAGCTTGCTGTTGCTGCTGTTGTAAAATAACTTGCTGTTGTAAATGTTGTTGTAATAGTGCTTGCTGTTGTTGTTGTTCCATTTGTTGCTGCAGTAAGACTTGCTGCTGCAATTGTTCCATCTTCTGTTGTAACTGGGTCTGCTGTTGCAGCACAACTTGTTGCTGCTGTTGTTCAATTTGCTGTGGCACCTGTGGCTGTTTTTGTACTCCAGACTGCTGTTGTTCAATTTGTTGATGCAACTGGGTCTGCTGCTGTTGCTCCAGTTGCTGATGTTTCTGTAGAAGAGTCTGTTGTTGTTGCTGTTGCTCCAATTGTTGCTGTAGAAATGTGTGTTTCTCCTGTTGTTGCTGTTGCAGAAGAGCTTGTTGCTGCTGCTGCTCCTGTTGCTGTTGGTGCTGAAGAAGAGTTTGCTGTTGCTGCTGATCCAAAATTTGCTTTTGCATGAGTGCTTGTTGTTGCTCCAGTTGTAATTGGACCTGTTGTTGCTGCTGTTGAAGCAGCACTTTTTGCTGCTGCTGCTCAAGCTGCTGTTGGATATACGCCTGTTGTTGCTCAAGCAGTAAAGCTTGTTGCTGCTGCTGCTGCTCCAACTGTTGTTGTTGTTGCTGTTGTTGCTGCTGCTGCTGCTGTTGTCGTAATAGAGCTTGCTGCTGCTGCTGCAGTTGTTGTTGTTGTTGCTGTAGTTGTAGTTGATGTTGTTGTTGTTGTTGTTGTATCACAGTCTGCTCAAGAGGATCCATTTGTGGTTGCTGTATATGAGTGTGAGGTATTTCCCCTGGCTGTGGTAATGACATGGCTTGCTGCTCCATACCTGTTTGTGTTGGTAAAACTGTCTGCTGAGAATGTGGCTGGACATGCGGTATGGGCTGCTGTACATAGATCTGCTTCTGAGGCTCAGGTTGATGTTGCTGGACAGCCGTAGTTGAAAGGTTCTGTTGATTCTGTTCAATCGGTGGCTGTATGGTAGCCGATGTAGCCTGGGGCTGCGGAATGGCATTAGCTTGTTGCTGTTGGAGCAGAGCGGCCTGAGCCTCCATTTGCTGTTGCTGCTGCAGGGTGTTGGTCTGCGGTTCCAAACCAATCTGTTGTTGTTGAACAATAGTTTGCTGAGGGATCATGACATGCTGTGTTTGCTGGGGTGCTGCCTGGGGGATGATGTCAGTGAGCTGTATGGGAGTGGCAGTAGGTTGGCTCTGCTGAGCGAGGGGCACAATGGTCCCCACTAGTCCAGCAGGATCACTGATTGAGAGTGGCGCAGTGAGGACATTAATGGGTGCTTGTGGAGAAACTGGGGGTATGTATGATTGTGAGGGGGCCATTGACCCATGGGGAGTGGCAATTTGTGATCCATCTGAATGGTAGGGCTGTGTCTTCAGTGATTATGACAGAATGATGTGGGATGTTGAAAGAAGAGGGAAAGACAGTAGCAGAAAAATAAGGTAAGAGTAAGCTTTGGTAAGGGGCATTAATAATCAACACATTTCATTTTATACAGCGTTAAATCACACAATCACTCTGAGAGGATTATGAGGATGATTTGTAGTTGGGTAAGATAGTTACTTGAAGGGGAAAAAACAAAATGTAGAGAGGCAGTGTGACCTCAATTCTAGTTCAACTAGTAGTAATGTATTAGCTCTAGTTAAAGTGTCTTGTATGCCTCTGATTTTAATACAAGTTACTAATATCAGCTGAATAGGTCTACTCACCTGCGAAAATGGTTGAGGTACATTTGGTGAGACCTGTGTTGCCATGGGACTGGGCTGAATGAAAGTTGGACCAACAGGTGCCCCTCCGCTTTGGCCTACAGACGTGCTCGAGATACCACCACTCTGAGGTACATTAAGACCACCGCCACTCTGACCAATAGGGAGCATTTGGGGGTGACCCACAGCCGTGGTACCCTGCAGCGCAAGAATATAGAAAAGAAAAAAACATGATTTAACAATAAAATGAATTCCAACGGTCAGTGAATCACTGTGATGTATGTTATGACCAAAATAGAAATATTTAGACTTACAGACACAGCAGATTGGAGAATAGTTTGGGGGTGGGTATATGATTCCCCTTGCTGAGAGTATGCCTGGCTCTGTCCACTTGCATAAGATTCACAGCTAGCTGACCCAATGCTCTCACGTTCTGAAAGAAAAACAAACCGACAAATTAATTAAATTAAGGATAGCAAAAAAAACCCTCAACACTATAAATTTATTGAAGTCACAATATTTAATGTCTGGATTGATTTTACATTCATTCCTCCTCATCATTTAAGACAGGGTTGGCCAACCAGTCCAGCTTAAAAAGCCAAAAAAAAAAAAAAAAAAGTACACTATTGCTAAGAGTTACAGTGTTTTTTTATTGTGAGCAGCTCTGCTTTCTCCTGCCTCCACTTGCCCGTGCTCGGCTGGATTGCACCATCCAACTCTCTTTTTCTTTCGTCTATTCTAAAATGAGTTGGGAAGACGATATAATATGAATAACATCCCCTGTTTTCTTATGGTCGGTCGGGATGAGAAATTACTGAAGTAAGAGTGTACCAACTGCTTGGTGTATATTACATGGTACTTGACTGACAGCTGTGTTAACCAGTAGGAAACGGATCAACGTAAATGAAAGATAGAATGAGGTTCTGAACTTCAACTCCAATAGAGCTGCCCCGAGACACAAAGGAGCAGGCACAGCGCCACATATGAACTCCTGATTTAGGATGTAATGATCATGTCCTGTTCAATGACAGTATTAATCTCCTCTAATCTTCTGGCTTATGTAACATGTGATGAAGGAGCTTTCTCTACCTGGCAGGTTGAGGGCTGTCGTGCTGAGAATATGCTGCTGCGTGACATGCTGATCTGCCTCTGGCAGCTCCTCAGGCTCCTGCCCTCCTCCTCCGGTCTGCCCTGCTGCCCCTGGCCCCAATGAGGAGGGGCAGGATGGATGGGAACAGGTGTAGGAGGTGAGGGTGGAGTCTCCTCTCTCCTCAAAACCCTGCTGTTGGAGCAGCTGCTGTTGACGACGCTCACGCGACTTCTTGATCTGATTAACTCGGTCCCGGATGGATTTGCCCACCACCTTTGCATCACTCTCATGGAAGAAGCCTGACTTCACCTGTGAAGAAGCACAGAGAGAGTGAAAGAGAGAGCAGGAGAGAAAGAAAGACAGAAATAGGTGGTTGATAAATTAAAGGCAGGAGGGAATGTGGGTTACGAGAAACTAGCTCGGAATGCCTGATAAATGAGCTGTGGGATTTCTTTCTCTCTACCATCCTTTAGGGTCTTACGCTTGAAAACCTTTTCTCAATCTACCTTATCCCAACGCAGTATTCAAGAGCCCCTTACTGCTAGTCAGGACTGAATTGGCCCTGTGTCTCACCATCTCCAGAGCCACCTCCTCAGCACTGTCATTCTCCAGGTCATAGCTGAACTCAATGGCCTCATTGTCCTTGTGCTTGCCCTTCAGCTTCTTGGGCTCCTCCACCCAAATCCGTAGAGCCAGACAGTCCTGTAAGCCAGTGTCCTCCTCTGCCAGCTCCACCCGCACCCCTGTGTCCTCTCCAAAGAATGCATGGGTAAGGAGGTCTCGGATGGAGAGTCTATCAAAAAAAAAACAAAAAAACAGAAAACAGGAAACCAAGGCACCATGAAGTTTTATGAGTGCTCCGTAAGCAGTATTGCATGAGACAATGTCATGCGTCATGTTATGAGAGCAAAAATTGCTTACCTCTGGCTCTTGTTCTGACGAATGCAACCCTCGATGATCTCTTTAATCTCTGGGTCATTGACTTTATCAAAGCTGGCTGGTTTTATACCCTGCACAGAAAGAAGGAAAAAAGATCTTTTGGACTGGCATTTTGACAAACTGGAAAGTGATGAGATTAAGGTGAGGGAACAACAACAGACATAATATATCATTATTTAAGGCATTTTTACCATGGCCTCTGAAGCCAAACTCAGCTAAGCCCGCTGCAACTTCATTCTATGTCCCTATGTCTTAGAAAGTCACATGTACAAATCAACTCTGTTCTTTATTGACGATTATATACTGCAATTAGCAATGTGATGGAAAAACTGTATTATGAAAATTTAATTACATCACAGCTGCAGTTTTAAGTCCCATAATCCTCATTTTATGCAAATGAGTTGATGATGCTACACACGGTTTATTGGTCAAACTATTAATATGCGTGGACTGCTGTGATATAGTGTGCAGTAGGTAAATCTCACTTTTTCTCACTAAGATAACACAGACAACACAGTAGATTTTTAGATAATTTATCATAATGCACAATGATGCATAATATGGTAAAAGCAAGATTCTTACTATTTACAATCAAGCTTTGTAGCCAAATAACATTGTTGCACAGAAGAGATGAAGGCAGTGGATAACTTACAGAGCCAGGCTGCTGAGACTCATTTAAATAAACTGATAATTAACTGGGGCTGAAAGCTATTGCCTCAAATGCACTGATATTCCACACCATTGGTTCTCAACCTGAATTCTGGGGACCCACAGGGATCCCTGAAGGGGTTCCAGGGTAAAAATGTGGAAAAATGGGGAATATTTTAATTTTGCTATTATTTCATTGTCTAGAAGTTAGCCCAGTGAGAGAATGTATAAGAGTGACTATTCAGTACAGATGTTTTACACTCCTCACTGTTAATCTGTCAATGTACAGTATAGACAGTTATGGAAAAACTACCACAGCCTAATATGTATCAATCTGAGGGTCCTTGACCCTAAAAAGGTTGAGAACCACTGCTACACAATCTGTACTTATTTCTGACATAAAAACAGTACACAGTAGGGGTGTAACAATATATCATGTCATGTTATTTCACAATGCAAAAATGTGGTGATATGAATCGTCAAATGTCACGATGCACATTGTGAAGAGCTAAATAAAGTTTATTAAGCCATCTGACAAAACTACGTAATGGCAAAACAATGCAAACTGCAGGATGTACTAATGAATGCAAGCACTGATCAGTATTTAGGGAAAATAAGGCATCTACCTTGAATTCCTTATGTGCACAGTTTAACAAACAACATACCGGTAACTCAGCTGCTCAGGGCAGCAAGCAGAACATGACGGGAAAATAGTTTCCTTACAGTGGCTGTATCAATGCAGCAGCAACAGGAAGGCGCTGCTTTTATCCCCCAGGCAGAACGGGGGAGAGTTGTAACAAGTGTCAGAGGCTGACATAATATGTCATCAAGCGGGGGTTAAAATAGGTTAGTTAATAGCATGGTGCCCAATACGTTGATCGCTATCGACCGGTTGACCAGAGAAGCGAGGGAAGGAATGTGTGCACAACTTACAGAGCACATTACACTGTAGCCGATAGCTGACTCCATTCAGTGCAAGTCATCAGAATAAGGTAGGGACCCTACATGTACTGAAATATATTGTGCTGTGGAGGGTCCATGCAGAAATGTGGAAATGCAAGGTACATTTTTTATGTATTTTCAGCAATAGGTTATTTTTTGGGGGTTGGTAGATCATGTTGAGCTGGTCTTTTGTAAAGTGGCTCACAAGCCAAAAAAGTGTGGGCACCTCTGGCTTAATGCCTAACTGTTTTGATATAACTGACTTGGCTTTTAATTGAAGATCACAGTATTCAGCAAGATCGACTCTAAGAAACACTGATCTGAAAAGCACCTGGAGATTGAGGATACCCCATCTGTGATTTTACATTGTTTGTGATTTAAGATATCACTTAGTTGATTTTTTTAATGATGTTGTAAAACTGTTACAACACAGTTTGCTTACAATTTTATACCTCCGTTCAAGTTCTCTACAGCAGTGGTCTAACCATTTGTTTAAAATGTTACCATAAAAAAAAATCTTTTCAATCATATTTTTGTTCAAAAAATCATGAGAATATCAAATTCTGAACCCTGCACTGCGAGTCAAATGGAATCGTGAACTGAGTGAATCGTTACACCTGTAGAACACAGGTTTCCATGCAGCCAAAGAGACTCACACTTGTGACTTTGCGATAGATTTGAGCAGCATTCTGGCACTCAGAGTAAGGGTATTCTGAAGTAGCCATCTCCAGCATGCACATCCCAAAGGCATAGACATCCACAGACTCATCATAGTGCTCTTCATACATCTCTGGAGCCATGAACTCTGGGGTTCCTGTTGAAAACACACAAATGCATCCCAGGCATTGAAATAAATAAATAAAATCTACATTACCACTATCAGTGTTTACAGTTTATAGTTTATATACTGTGGTATAACATAGAGAACTTAACCTCCTAAATCAATAAAATCAATATAGACCTCCGACCTTCCTGGTAAACACTGCTCCTGCTCCCTGCACTTTATTGAACAAAATGGTACTCATAGTGAATTGCTTTGGTTGGCTTTCTGTAAACTGTATTTACAGTAAGTGCTGTCCACATGGATTTTAGAGTTACTGCATCAATACGAATCTATGCTTCTTGGCAGCTGCTGCTCTCTGACAAACAGACACTTGTGGCTGAACATCAGACCAGTGCTGAGTCCAGTGCAATGTGCATTTAGAAGCACTGACTCAGTTTGCTGCTGTAACTTCAAAATGCTTTGTGTTGTTCTCAAATGTATTTGGTCTATTTATGTAGCTCACCTATGACACTCTTGGCAAAGGAAGTCCTCATAAGTGTGGCCAGTCCCAGGTCTCCTATCTTGACTGAACCTGTAGGTCCTGTGATGAATATATTGTCACACTTGAGGTCCCGGTGGACTATTGGAGGGGTCCTGGTATGGAGGAAGTGAAGGCCCTTCAGGATCTGCCTACACCAGCTCCTCAGGACTTTGGGTTTCATCACCTTAAAGCGCTTCAGGTAACTGTATGGAGACAGCAAAAGCATGATTTTGCGGTCTAACACAGAGGCACATTTTAGTCAGCCAGTGACAAACATAGTATAGGAACCAGATGGGTAAGATCACCAACATAACTATATAAGGGTTCCAACAATTATATAAATTCTATATAACTTTTACTGCATCATGTTAATGTCACCTGCCACTTCACTTGAAGTGTAATTGACAATATGACCTGTCTTTTAACTTCAATCTCATGACGTTCAGAATACTCAGAATATTACATTGTAATAGTCATAATGAATTTATGAATTTATTTCTAATTTCAATGACATCACTCAGAGAAGAAATTCAACTAAATTACATTGTGCTATACCTGTAGTCGTGCTATACCTTCAGTAATCACCTTTGTATTCAGAAATCAACTTTATTTTTAAAGGGGTGAGGTACTTCATTACAGTAAAATGTAAACAATCTGTGCCCTAAAAGTACAACATGACAACGGGGAGCAATAGATATGTGGAGGGTGTGCTTACGTTTTGAGAGTTCCTGAGGTCATGAGTTCAGTGACCAGTACAATGCACTTCTTGCCACGGAGCACAGACTCCCAGGAATCATAGAAGCGGACAATATTGGGGTGCTGGAGCCCCTTGAGCATCTCTGCCTCTTCCTTGAAGCGTTGCTGTTCTGCCTTGGTCAATTTGCGGTCCTGAGGGGAGAGTTACATGGTTTGCATGCATACATTTGTGTCCCCAGAGTTATTAGTGGCTGGTTAATCCAAACATCAAACATTCATTCATTCATTTTTTCCTATCTGCACCGGGCAAACAACAGGGAAACACCTTACACAGTTCACCAGTCCATCACAGGGCTAACAAGTCAACAAACACACTCATGCTCACATTCACATCTATGATGGACTGTAGGATGGAGGTACTCACACAGCAAACCTGCACTGAAATTGAAATATCAAACACTGAAATGTGAATTTGTGACAGTACTCAAGAGAATACATATCGCACCTCCCCGATTAATTCCAATAAGATGAACAAGGTCATGGGCAAGATGAATACAACAATGGCTACAATAGTAAGCTGTCAGTGACAGACCGCACAAAACTCCCTTGGGAGCTCTCACATCACCAGGCAACCTGACACTTCATACTCATGACTGTGTACTACATCTACTACCACTAGATGGTGCTAGCAAAACACAGTTACAGCAGTGCTGAGACAACACCCAAGCTAAGCTTTATAAAACACATTTCTGCCGCATCTGCTACACAGCCACAGTATGGCGGATGGTATGGATGCTGCAGAAATCCCACTCACTGATAGCAGTGCACAGGAGCAGAAGCGGCCATTGACAAATCCTTCCGCTAAACACTGGTAAACAGTCTATTCATAAGAAGACCTAAGCCTCCCTGAGAGCTCATGGAAATAGTGAATGCAGAGCAGTTATTATGTTCAGCAGTAGAAAAAGGAGAACTATCTATTCTTAATTTTCTTCCTAAACCCTGTCCACACAGCTCTCATCATCATCTTCTGCTGTTTTCAAACAAAACACACACACACACACACACACACACACACACACACACACACACACACACATATATATATATATATATATATATATATATATATATAGATAGATAGATAGATAGATAGATAGATAGATAGATA
>OMLB01063257.1:24689-36250 GCA_900302555.1 Myripristis jacobus | reverse complement strand
AGCTTGAGACACTTATTATGATTCGGTTTATTTTCCTTTAATATTATATCCAACAGTGAGAGCCTTCAAGAAACTGTTTGCCACGACTTAATTGTGAAACGATAAACTTCATACTAAAGTTATTCACTGTAATTTGAAATTACAGCTAAAGATAAGGAAAGGTGATATGCATAGGACAATAACTGGGTAACTTAATTATTTACAAAGATTTGTCTAATGGATTAAATTCTGCAGTTCATCAGCACTTAGTGTCTGTGGAAATCAGGAACAGAATCATTCAACAGCACTTCTCATCTTTCAGATCTATTCAGAGGAACATTTCTAAGATATGTCCATTTGTTCCTCGGGATGCATTAGGACTGCTTATTTTCCCAGAACATGTGAAGACTGAATAAATATGATGGCTTCTATCTACATAATGAAACAATAACCCCAACAGCCTCCAAGCTCAGACATGAAGATGAAGGAATGACTCAAATTTGTGGATCCAACAACAGCCAAGATAAAAACGCATCATGCTCTTTCAGGAATATAAACCTTTAATTAATTACTTAATGATATGTGTTATTTGAATGTGACAGCACTGAGGCCACAGGCAGTCCGAAAGTTCACACACTGAGAAAAGGAAAAATCACTGGGAAAAAAATCTATTCTTGAAAAAGAGAGCTCACTGAGCCAGGGATCAGAACCAGGGGATGAAAAACGACCTAAAGTCATCCACAGCGCAGCAGGCCGCTCCACACGGCCTCCACAGCGCCACCTGAAGGTCCGCTGAGAAACACAGGCCTGCGTCAGCCTCTGGGCTCACCGCCGGCTAGCCGAGCTAGCCAAACACCAACTCAAAAGCATAAAAAAATCAAAGTGTTGAGAGCATCTGACTCTAAGATAATCGAGTTCATCATATCGTATTCAAAAACTACAATGAGTAATGAACCAGGTTGGAGCATTTAATAACAAACAATCAAGCAATAACGTTAACCGCCAGCTAACGTTAACTAAGGCTAGCAGGTGGGGTGGCTGAAAGGCGTGCCAAAAACAATCCCTTCCATTTAAAAAAAAAAAAAGAAAAGAAAAAAAGTCTTTTCAGTGGCTGCTAAAAAATGGAAAGCTTGAAAAAAACAACGTCAAAAGAAAACCGCTACTACAAGATGTCCAAGCCGCTGTGTTTCAGAAAATCGCCATTAATGTTCGTGTTTGCAGGGGGGATGAGCATGTCCGCCGTTCAGTTAGCTGCAAGCTAGCTAGCTAGCTTAGCTAACTCGCTAGCCAGCACATTACGTTCTTTCCATTGGCAAAACAGAAAAAAGCACCGTTGAAAAAAAAAATAAAAAAATAAAACAAAAGCTCAAAAACAAAGAAAAAAAGGAAGGAAAAAATGAAAAATGTCTGGAGACAAAATACTCACCACGACCTTTAAGAGTAAAATGGGCTGCTTTCAGTAAAATCGGTCAAATTGTTAGTAAAGTCGTCCTTTGGGGAGAGCAGCGGTCCAGTCCTGGAGTCAAAAAGCAGGCTAGCTCTCTTTTAGCCGCGAAGCTAACGGAGCGTCAACCGACGATGGCGCAGTCGTCGGCGCGGACGCTGCTTTTTAAATTTGGGGCCATCCGAGTGAGCGGGGCTTAGCGCTGACTGATGCAGCGGGCGGAAAACACCACCTACCGGCGTGGCGTGGTAACTTGTGAACACGCTCACCTTTTGGAAAATAAGAGTCCATCCTGAAAACTACCGGACGTTTGTGCTTTTATTTTTTATTTGGTATTTGTTTTTATTTATTTTTTTAATTTAATTGATTAAATTCAGGTCAAGCCCATGAAGTAAACATGTTACCTACACTTTTCATCAGAGGAGATTCTGTAAATATACTTAAGTGTAAAAATAATGTAAAAATAAGTTATAATGAATAACAAAAAACAGAATAAAATAAACAAGCAAAAAAGAAAAGAATCAAACAAACAAAAAACCTTGAGGTGCTGCTAAGTAATTGGAGGATATTTAAAATGTCTGAGTAATGTAATAATGTTTGTCTGAGTTTTATATTTTCAATAGGTGTCAAATGTGTTTTAAAATCGTAATCTTCAAAAATATAAGATGAGGGTAATTTTTAAAGCCAAATAATTTTATGGATAATCATATTTAGCCAAAACAATAATCAAATTAATTATATAAGATTCATCTGCTGAAAAATTGGGATTGATAAACATGAGTAATATATCAGTCTTTTTTAGAATTATATTTTTGTATAATTTTTTGGGAGAAATTATTCAGTAGATCCAGCCAAAAAGAAGTATATTTTTATCGCTTCAATAAGAAAATAGCATTAGCAGCAGATATAAACACCATAAAACAAAACAAAATACAAAATTTCCCAGTAGTAGTCGGACGTCTTTAAACAGACCTCCATTCTCTGAGCGTCCTTCCATCCTTCTGCATCACACTTGTGATAAAATTAGTTATCAAATACTAATTTTAATATAAATCCAAGAAGTATTTTCCTCTGCATGCCTGCCAATAAAAGTTTTCTGGTTGTACATAATGTCCATCATGTCGAGTCCAACTTGAATTCACCTTTCCAGCAGGATACATGTCATTTTTTGGCAGCCAAACTGTCCTTATGTGTGTTTTTTGAGCTTTTTGATGGCAGAAACACAAATTAAGACTGATTACAGGAGAATGAGGCTGTAAGCTTCTCAGAGCCACAGTAGCCTATGACATTTTTGATAATTTTTTGGAGTAAACAGCAATTTAAAAAAGAAAAAAATCAGACTGGCTTCTGCAGCTGAACTGAACAAAGATGTGGGTGTCATAACAGTGAAAGCTGAAAGGAAGAGGTAATCTGCTGGCTTATAGGGCCAGACATGCTTTAAATTAGAGAGCAGGGATTATGAGAGAGAACCCTAACTCGAGCCCCATTAAAGCAAATGATATCATCAAGGAGCTACATGGTGGATTTCACTTTTCTACCAACAAAATTTGACCTTTACAATGTAAAATAACCTCCAAACAGTGGCTGTTAACTGCCAGTTTGTCCACATACAAACACACAGCAACCCTGTAGATACATATTATATCAAATCAACAAGAATAGCCCATTTTTCAACAAATCAACAGAATAAATGAAAAACAAAAAGTTTGATATACTCAGATAAACACATGTATTACTTTAGAGAAAATTATCTATGTATACGCACATTCTAGCTCCTGTAAATGAATGAGGATTACCAGGATTTTATTACATTTGTGCTAAGAGTGGGCACAGCAGAGGGCACAAATGATATTTTCTGAGTCATTGTGGACCTGAATTTCCTTTTTGGTCATAGACTGCATTTGATAACATTTTTGTTTTATCAGATATAGGCCTATGTAGTTTTGAATTTAGATCATCTTCTGATATTCTCATTTTTTAAACCTCCATTAAATGAAACTATGACAAAATTTAGAATTAGGTTAAATTAGGAATTGTTTAAAAGGATTTCAAAATCCTCAGGATTAATTCATTTATTCATTTACATAGGCCTGTCATTATTAATGAAAGGACTTGAGTTATAGTGTGGTACCAATTTTGACCAGCAGAGGGCAGTGTCACTATAGGAAATGAATCAGTGGCAAAATGGGATTTTACCCAAAGTGTTTGGCAAGAGCAGGTTTATCTTGACAAACTTCACATTTACAAAACAAGAGCAAACCGGCTGTGTGAGGAGATTGCTGAAATGATCAGTGACCATCAGGCCTGCCGCTGCCAAGAAAGCCCTTATTAATGCTAATCTTTGGAGAAAACTTACAATAAAGCTGCCTGCCATGTTGAAACAGAATCTCCCGCGTAATGAAAAGCAGAATGAGGGATTATATCCAACTTACATCATACTAATCCTAATTATTGTATGTCAGTGCTGAGCAGATGTCTGCCAAGACGGAGAGGAACTGCAGAAGTTTCTGGAGCACCAAGGGGTGATCCACCTGCAGGCGTGCTGTCGGGCCTTCCAGTTTTCATCAGATTTATTGAAGTGATAGATGTTTGCAAATGGACAAGTGAAACGCCGTAAGTTTTGAGGCAGCAACAGCCAGTGAGGGACTGAACCTTTTTGGCACAGGGCGGTGAATCTCAAACCGGGGTTGGATTCACAGAAGTGTCCTTAAGATACCCAAGAAAACAAGTTAGCAAGTTCCTGTTTGTGCATCCAGTCCCCCTGTATGGTCCTCAGAGCTTCATGATATAATCAAAATCAAACTGGTGCAACTTAACCAAAGACCTGCTAATGTGAAATTCCTCAAACGGTTAAAACAATCAGCACCGAGGACATTTGATGAATACGCCTTGAAAAAGTCTCCCCGTGGTTTTCAACAGATTCAGCATTTAGAAACTCAATCGCCACACACAAAGGCCATGCTTTAATGAATGCTCTGATTGATGAGGTTAACGAGGTGCATCATAGCCTGTTGGACAATAACCAGCCAGGTATGTCAGTCCCTCCATTGTTGCTGGGTGCCAAAATTCCTATACATTGCAAATTCGTCCCTAAAAAATAAAAATAAATATTGGCGTATGGCTGGTAGCACAAATAGAGGGAAGGTTGGCCTCTCCCTCCTGCAAGCTGCGTACCATCTAACCATCAAAACGGAAACAAAGATGCTCCTTGTGTTTAAAATCAATTTCAAACTTTCCTGGCTGAGTTCACATCATTGCATTGGATCCTTAAAATCAGTCTCATCTCAAATAGTGTAACCTAACAAGCAGGGTGTAAGCAAACATAAAGGGATCAAGTATTTGTGAGGCATTAATGCAATCTGCTAGGTGTAGTAATACAACCTTTGTTGGTTTAAAATGTTATTTTGCATGACTTCTGACTAGGAGACATTACCAAGCATCTGCAGTGGGACAGCTAGAAACACTTAACTATAAAATGTTCAAATGTACGATACACTAAGCTTTATTAATGCTATAGAAAAGCTATTTGTGTGCATTGTTTCTTCAGGGGCATACCTTTTCACTGCAACCGTTTAAAAATGTGGAATAAAATTAAAGTCAAAGGTGGGAAATGTTTCCAAGGATCCCTTTTGATCCTATCAATTTCTTTGTTTTTGCTTGTTTTTTGAGTGAGAAAAATACATAGGAAAAAAATGGTCAGGCACTTCTTGGCCAGGTGTGATTATTGGTTGGTGACTTTAAATTTCAGGCCTCTTCATGGTTTTCACACCCGGATGAAGTGAAACTTTGCTGGTTTTTATCCTGTGCTGAATAAAGGATTTTTACTTTTTCCCTGTTGGGGCGCCTCAGGTTTTTGGACTTGGCTTTTCACATTATGGATTTAATTCACGAGGCAGTTTGACAGTCATTTTTTTAGGGTTTTAAGAGCTATTTTGAGCAGTGTCAACTTTCCTGAACTTTTTTCCCCTCAAATTAGAGTCATGAAAACAGTAGCACATGAGACACAGGAGTTCCCATCAAAATGAAAAATAGTTTAATTTCACCAGTTTGCCCTTGACTCTTATGACTATTATTAATATCATCATTAAAGCATGCACATCACTGGATATTATAACCACTCTAACCTCCCCACTTACAGAAATAGGTGCAGCAAAAGCCTTCTGAGGCAAAACAAGGAGAGCCTTTTCCACCAAATGTCATCTGTGGTCTAAAATAAATTCTTTTGAGGGTCCTTGCCCTGAAAATGTTGGGGTCAGCTATTAATTTTGGGACTCGCTGTCTGCATGCGGATGAAGATGTGAAGCAGCCAAGACAACAACAAAAACAAAAAAGTTTCATTAGTGTCATCACAACGTCAAATGCAGTGAAGTGGCTGGTGCTTCCTCAGTGAAAGAAGATGAAAATTGCGGTAAGTAAGGTAAATGTGTCTTTGGTTTAATGTTTTACTCACTGCATGGTTGGATTCACACCGTGCCCTCAAGATTTCTGAATGTTTTTTTGTTGTTTTTTTTAATTGCACCTGAGGATAAGGCAGAGAGCATGGCGAGCAACGAGAGGCCAAGAGCAGCTGTTTTCTGTATTTATGTTAGCAGATGAAACCCCTACTATGTCCCAATTTTCGTGGAGAATGTGCTCTTTTGTGAATTGTTTTCGTACATCTGGTTTTGTTTTTGAGCGCCTTCCCAGAGGACTTGTTTACAGCTCTGCGCATCATCTCGGGAATCAGATATGGAACTCCGACTTTCAATTTCACCGTAATCACATTCACAGATGAAAGGCTCTCGTGTTTGCGTTGTCTCCTCGGTGTATTTATGTCAGTCTTGTTGATGTGAGATGCGGCCAGATGTTTGCCGGGCTGGTGTCGGACATGGCCCAAGTTTTCATGGGACTGCGGCACAGAGCGGGGAGACGGTGGCTGCCTCCGGAGCGCCGGCACTGACACTGACCAGCAAGCACAACAAGACAAATGAAAATGTTTGGTGATGACTCGTTTGCCGGTGGTTCACTGCAGATGTGTGGGAAAGTATGGGGAACCATAATCCCATATGGTAATATTATAGAGCTATCATAGAAGATTATAAAGCCACTATAAACTGCCACATGAGTCGCCAAAGGGATATTATAAGAATAATGATCAAATTACCATGAAGTGCACACTAAATCCCAATTCCAATAGGAATATTACCAGAATGTCACCATAGGAAACCGAAAAACAAAATAACAATAAATAAAACGTCCATGAAACAGTTACAATAGGCTAAATATAACCTCTGTATTTATTTAGTGTCATAAACTGAATATGTGTATGTCTCTGTAGATGTGTAAGTCTCTGTTATTGATATTACAACAGATGGAAATGCCATAAATACATCGTGGGGTCGTAAAGTCCACAAACACATGGAATATTATAGGAATATTACAGGGGGACAGCAAAACAACAGAATCACGAAAAAACATTAGCTCAGTACACACTAATAGGGGTATATAATAGCAATATAATCAGAGCTTTTATAAAGAAATATATAGCTATTAATAAAGGTTTAGCTGAGTACAATAACACTAAAATGTCCCAGTGAGAATAACACAAAATGCAGCAGAAATCAAAATCACCCAAAGTACAATGAGGCTATAAACTCACTATTGAGCATTATATTCGCATATTGGCATATTTTTCAAATTATCAAGTGTTTATAAAGTCCCTGAGAGCAACAGGTAGCCTCTGACTGGGCAGCCTGTTTGTTGCTGTGCTGTTTTGATCCGGGACAGCAGCCCACAGTGAACTGTACTCTCCCTGCATGTTGGCTGCATCAGTGCAGCAGCGGGGGACTTGACTCCACTTGGGTCGCTTCTTCTGCGCAATAAGAGAAGAAAAAGTGTGTGCAGCTTCAAGCAGATCACGTCAGGCAGCTCTGCAGTGTGTTGCTGTGTGAGTGGAAAGCACAATCCGCATGGAGCCAGCGCAGTGCGAGAGAGCCTCTAACAAGCTGTGAATTATGGCTGGACGCACAAGGTAAGGACTGCGCAACAAATGGGGGCGACTTTTAATTTTATTTGGGATATGTCGGCTTGGTGGAAAATGTTTTACAGCAGCATCATGGAGGAAAACACAGATGACATCGCTCTGATTATATACAGCATTTTAGTGTAAGCTTTGCAGAAACTGCTTTAATGTTGACTTACTATTTTTTTTTTATTATCCCTGTAATTCTGCTGGTTTGCTTCCCTGGCATCGAGCAGGATGGCAAAAAAAAAAAAGTGAGGAAAGTATATGCATTGCAATTTTGCCAGCTTCACAAGCAAACAAAGTGATTCCAAGTTGCACTCATCGAAATCAATCACCTTTTGTTGGATGTACATGCGCAGTAAAGCTTTGCCATCACCCTCTGTCAAAAGTTTATTTTTACTGGAAAAAAGTCAGTGGACAGGAGGTTTATATGTAGGAATGAGTGGGGGTAAATTTAATATCTACTGTTCCTAAGTTGATAAAAAAAAATAGGTTATTGTCTTAGATCTATTTTTACCTCTGCTGGAGAGTACACATGTATTACACAACAAGTTGTTTTGATTGTGCAATAAGGATTTGAGGAAAGCTAATAAATATACTGTAGTGAACTCTCACCCAAATGGGTCGCTGTGATATTTTTCCCCTCATTACTTATGAGGCTCTTCCTTTCCACTCCTCTGATTTATGTAATGTAGTTGGAATGAAAGAGCTGTGCAGGGGGTGGAAATATGGCTTACTGAAAGTCAAACAGATGAGGAGGCTTGTTTTAATCATTAGACTCATAGTATCACTGGAGCTTAGAGCTGGGGAATCACCCGAGGACGGTTCCCATTGCTCACAGCTTCAGCTCAACTGGTGAGAGATGTGTGTGTGTGTGTGTGTTCAGTGACAGCTAATTTGACCATTAACCTCCTTTTACCCTGCATTTGCTGCATTTACAGGGGATTCGTGAACACAATTTTCGCTGTTTCATATCACAGAATGGTCATATCTTACAGTAGCTATGGAAAGCTGATAGGGCTGTTGATCAATACCAGTTACTGATGTGTTACTTGGCCAGGTGCTGAGCTCTCTGGCTTTCAAAAACCCACTTTTCGGCTCACATCGCTTCGCTCCTCACATTCTCAGTGGCTCAGATGGAGCACGGGGCTAAGGCAGCGAAAGGTGTTGTGGGGCAAAATCTGTTCCAGCAAAAAAAAAAAAAAGGGTGTTTTTTTCCCCCCACATTTTAGCAGATTGTTTTCCTAGCGCTGTCTTTTCAAAGGGTAAAACAATGCTTTAAAAACATTTCAGTGGATTGCATGAAGCTTCCAAATATGACCTGTTTTTGATCTTATGATTTCAGTCTGGATTCAGTCTCCATTGATTCTGAGGGACATTGTCAGCTGTGTATTATACTGCGTTCACGAAACAATTGTTAATATGTCCTTTGCACATGGAAAAACTGTTAACATCCTCTCTCTAGTTATAATTACTACTGTGAAACTTGGGATTTTGCTACCTCTGAACAGTTTCTCCCATTGTGCCGCAGGGCCGGACGTAGTTCACCTCTTCAAAAGTCCTGTTGAAGAACTACGTCCAGATACGCTTAGATTGAAGTGGTTGTCGATGCCAGTGAAATCAGCCACTGATACTAATATGCTGATTGGCTCTTTTGTAAATGTTGAGTTTTGAGTAATTAACAACAACACAAAATGTATTTAGGTAGAGAAATAACAGCTTCAAAATGGACGTTCTGTTTGGCGAAAATGCTTACGATCCAGTTTCAAGCAGAGACCGTATTTTGAACGTCTTAATGTTCATGTATGCTCCCTTTACGTACAAAAAAATAAATACGTCTTGCTCGAGCAATGCAACCGTCAGTGCCCACATACTCCCATGCATCCTTTACGTTGGATATTAAGCGATATATCCACTAGAGGGCAGCTCAGAGTCAGACGTTTCTGACATCAGCAAACCAAGCGGCAGTGGAGGAGATCGTGATAATGCTCCTGCTGAGAAAGACAATAATATTATCAATAAGAGAAGTTTCTTTGTCATGTCGAGCTAATATACCGGTTTCTCTTGAAGTATCAGCTGCACTGCCCCCATGATTTCCAGCGGTACTGCTCTGTTTCGTCCGTATCCGTAAGCTTCCTGAAACCGTGCACAAATACAAACAAAACAAAGTCAGAGTACAGGCACAAGGCTCCACCCATATCCATACACATATTTAACATTGAGCATAAATGAGCTTTTATTGCCCCCAAGCCGTGTTTAAGGCATGTTCCCTAGATAGTCTGTATCGGCATCTCTACACATTTATTCAGTTAATTCATACAAAAGGCCAGCGTTAGCATCGCCATTTCTAATTGGCCTGCAGTGTTACTCATTTTTTGGTGCGACAATTCCTCCATGACTTGAACGAACGTGTCACGATGAACTGACAGGTTATCTCCCATGTTTCAGAAAAAACAATTGTGGTGACTTTTTGTTATTAATCTGAAAAAGTAAGCAACAAAACAGTATTACTTTATTTCCCATTGTTATATTATTATTTGTCTTCACCTGTGCTTTAATTAACTAACATAGCTGCTCAGGCATGAATATTTATGTCACTTACAGGCCACCGCAAGTTGTGCTGGGGATCAATGTTCTTTTGATTCCCACCGGTTGCCAGCAGAGGGCGATCAAAGTCGTGCATTACTCCCCCTTTAATATTCATGTCTACAGAGCGAGTTAACAGTTTTTCATTAGGGTTTCAAAGTCAGCGAGCAGCTCTGATCATGTGGGTCTAATAAGTGTTAGGACAGAAATAAACGAGCTCTCTCTTAACCAAACATTTGCGAACACGCAAAAAAAAAACCCAAAATGCTTTGAGGATGAATTTGTCACATCCGACCTCACGCTCGCTCCCACTGTTGTGCCTCATGACAACGAGCCCAGTATTTATTGCCCCGCTGATGAAACAGTTTGTCACTTGTTTTTCTGCGCTGCCCGCTCCCTGCATACTTTTCACCAACATTAAAAGCGATTGCCCTGCAAACAGAGCCTTTTGTTCATTTCTGCTTGGTTCAAAAATATTTTTTCTGGCCAGAGGTGCTCTTTTGCAACACCCAAGGGTGACACAACTGGATAGTATGACCCATTGTGAGTATCAGAGGTAACGGTTTCAACATTGTTTCTGGTGTGTATTAACTGTGTGCCAATGTGTTTTTTAACATCATGTTTACTTGGAGGAATTATCTCAGCTCCCAGAACTTGACTTCTTGGTACGACCCAGAGAATAAGTGGGATTTTACGAGGACCAGTTGCTACACGGCAGACCGTGATCTCCAGGTCCAGTTTATAACCTGCGACTGGAAGGTGCTCGAGCCTGTGCACGATTAAGTAAATGTGTGTGTGTGTGTGTGTGTGTGTGTGTGTGTGTGTGTGTGTGTGTGTGTGTGCGTGTGTGTGTAGCAGATTTCATCTTTTATTCATTATGTTGTAGTGCTGTATCATTAACAATGTATGACAGTGAGAACAACATGTAGCACCAGAGCCAGTTAATGATGATTGATTGAGTCACTGATTGATTGATTAATTGGTTGATTGGCTGACTGACTTGACTGACACTGACAGGTTTGTTGGTTGGTGATTGATTGATTGATTGACTGACAGGTTTTTTGGGTGGTTGGTGGTGATTCATTTGTTGACAGGCAATTGATTGATTGATTGACTGATTGACTGATTGATTGACTGATTGATTGATTGATTGATTGGTTGACAGGCTTGTTGGTTGTTGATTGATTGATTGATTGATTGAGAGACAAATAGGTTTGTTGGTTGTCAGTGGATTGATGGAAGGATGGATGCATGGATGGATTGATTGACTGATTAATTGATTGACTGATTGATTGATTGATTGATTGATTGATTGATTGAGTGAGTGAGTGAGTGAGTGAGTGATTGATTGATTGATTGATTGATTGATTGATTTGATTTGATTGAGTGAGTGAGTGAGTGAGTGAGTGAGTGAGTGAGTGAGTGATTGATTGATTGATTGATTGATTGATTGATTGATTGATTGATTGATTGATTGACTGACTGACTGACTGACAGGTTTGTTGGTTGTTGATGGATTTATTGACTGAGTGATTGATTGACTGACTG
>OMLB01063257.1:14449-24669 GCA_900302555.1 Myripristis jacobus | reverse complement strand
GGCTTGTTGGTTGTTGATTGATTGATTGATTGATTGAGAGACAAATAGGTTTGTTGGTTGTCAGTGGATTGATGGAAGGATGGATGCATGGATGGATTGATTGACTGATTAATTGATTGACTGATTGATTGATTGATTGATTGATTGATTGATTGAGTGAGTGAGTGAGTGAGTGATTGATTGATTGATTGATTGATTGATTGATTGATTGATTGATTGATTGATTGATTGACTGACTGACTGACTGACAGGTTTGTTGGTTGTTGATGGATTTATTGACTGAATGACCCACAGTTTTGTTGATTGATTGATTGATTGATTGATTGATTGATTGATTGATTGATTAATTGATTGGGAGACAAATAGGTTTGTTGGTTGTCAATGGATTGATTGATGGATGGATTGATTAACTGATTGATTGATTGATTGACTGACTGACGGTTTTGTTGATTGATTGATTGATTGATTGATTGATTGATTGATTGATTGATTGATTGATTGATTGATTGATCAGTCAACCTGGTCTTCCTTTGGTAATTAAAATAAAAGCAGTATCCAATGTGCCATGTTGATGTTTTCATGTGAAACCTCAGAGTTTGAGGATTTTCATATTTACATGTGAGCTGAAGGGCCACGAGACACGTTTTATGTCCACTGGATAAACTCAGAATGCACAGCAGCCAAACTGAAAGCAGTCCTTAGGTCCTGAAATTTTTATATTTTGAAGCTATGAAGTTTTAGTCGACGGTACTCATGCTCCTCCTCATTAGAAACCACAGCACACACATTATTAATAACTATTAAGGATAACTCATTAAAGCTAAATAGTTTGTTTACCCTTGTGGTCCTCAGTGGGGGTTCGAGTCGGGGCAGAAAAACAGAAAGAGTGCAGCAGGTTTCATTTAAAGCAACACTACAGCCTGCACTGGTGCAATAAATACAGAGACACAGAGGAACATTCCCACAAAAATGTAATATTTTTAATAATTAATGTCAAATTAAAAAATACACCTCTGACAGGCATACAGTCACAGCCAGCAGCAACATAACGCTCTTTTGTTGCATTGGTGAGTAGTTGGTATTGGGACACATGCACTCAAGAGAGAACCAAGCTCAATATAGAGGGAGTTGTTGCAGTAAAGTTCAAATATTATTGCTGGAAGCCACCTAACACTAACATACAAGCATAACAAATATAGGAGCTAAATTAAAAGAGATCTGTCAAGACCGATGACGTTTCATAGAATGGGTGAGGGAGACGTACACACAGCCTTTCTCGTTTCATCCTTCCCCGGGGAAAAAGCATTTACATTTCAAAGTTTTATATGAAGAATCAAAGAGGAGTGTTTCAAAGGCTTCGGGGGCCCGGCTGGAAGTGGAGGGACAGATGTTTAATATGAAGTGAAATGCGACTTTTCAGTGATGTTCAGGAAGTCGCTGCCTGACTGGACTTGAGGGGATTGTTGATCAGAGTGCTCTGTTAGCTTGAACACATGTTGTAAAGTTATGATCACAATCTGTAAGCTGCGGGTGTATATCGCATTAATCCACTTTTGAGTAACTTCATAAGCCGAGCTCTTTCTCTCCTTTCGCTCGCAGTCGTTCCTTTCCCCTTCCATCGCTAATGTATTTGCAATATGACCCCTAAAATTTGACTGTCCTGCGGAGAAGAATACTGTTATCTGATGGCTGTGTAAAATTAGTTCTCCGGTGACATCATACGGAGGAGTGCAGCATGGGAGCCAGAAAGCGCCGGTTGGATGTAGCCCTGCCTGATCTATTGGCTGACATATCTGAACGGGAACCGCCGCCAAAACACGGGGCTTTAAGTTGCGGCACGTAAAATGTAATCTATTTTCACAAGGTTTCACAAGACTAAATAGCACCCAGAATTTGTTTGGAGAAGCGCGCCGGGGGTTGCTCGGTGCCCGCCGCACAAACTCGGTCCATTGCAGAAGAGTTTTAACAGGCACCTTCTGAAGCTGCTCCTATTTCAAGACATTGGCAGCCCGGCGAGCTCGGAGAGGAGTCCATAGGCGCTGGCCCTGGCGTATCTGGTTCACAGTGTCTTGCGGTTTGGATCGAGCCACTATCATTTCACTGGAATTTCCTGCCATCTGTGCACAGTCAATGTTTCTCACAGATCCACACCTGCTTGTAAATGTTTAGGTCTGCCAGGCTGAGGGAACTCGGGGATAGGTGTAGACTGATGGGGCCGCGTGAGCGATCTACACCCATTTTTTTTGTTTTGAGCGTAGAGCCTGTGAAAAATAAATTAAAGGTGCTGCGATTTGATGAGGACGGTGCTGTTGCTAATGCTGAGGTATTTATTATACATTCAACACCGGCTTGAGAAGGTGATGCTGTTTGAACACACGTTTTCAAAAAAAAAAAAAATTCCAACACCAATGCTCACTTCCAGTGCTTATAGGCTTGTGGTTATGTTTGTGTGTGTGTCCTATCACTGCGTGTGTGTGCAGACTCTTGAGAATCAAGGGCACACCTGATGACACACATGAAGCGCTGTAAAGGAAATTGGAAATGCTGACATTTCCTTATGGGAAAAGCTGGCATTTCTTTTTATATCTGCAGAACGTTTAAAAATAGGAGAAACTGTTTCTTGTCCTTCGAGGAAAATAACCTGTGAGAACTAAAAGAAAAAAAAATGTCTGGTTTTTCAAGTTAACAGAATTGGCAACTTAATTACACAGTTCTTAAGGCACAATTGACGTGGACCTTGAGCTAGCGGTGATACCCTGGAGTTTGTGGGGAGTGTTGTGTCTGAGAGCCCGAAGGAAGAAGAACAATGAAAACATCTGACTAAGACATTCCCGAATTGTGATCCATTACATCTAATTACGTTAATCCATATTTTGTGCATCATGAGACTCTGCTGTTCTCCTGGCTGCTCCCACTCAGTTTAGTTTGACCCGACCAGATTTTTTTTTTTCCTAACTAAAATAGCTCACCATTCAGGGGATTTCATCAGTTCAGGTGTTGGGCATCAAACATGGGTCTAGCACCCAGAGTGGAAACACTTAAAACCCATGCTTGCATACAGCTTGAGAGCGTATTACCATTTTGTTCAAAAATCTGTAGAAAAATTAGTAAATAGCCCTGCGGATATGAGCATTTAAGTCACCAACACAGCTGAACTCACCTGCTCTCCATGTGAAGTTAGTTGAGTACCAGAGAATGGAGGAAAGGAATTGGAAGGCATGTATACAAATGTCAAATGTAAAATCACAAGAAGGAAATGTATAATCTATTAAAAATCTATTTTAAAATATGGTGGGGAAATATATATAAGCTGCAGGGGTGGCTTAACCAGTGCAAGTGCTTCAGGGATTTCATTTTGCGCTCCACAGCCTGTAAAATAAACTGACCATCACTCACTACCATTTTTACTACTTGCTGAGTTACAGCAGGTCTCAATGACTGCTTTCTTCATTTTCACACACCTCCATCTGAGGGTAGTCCTGCAAGTGTGCCCGTGTTTGACTCTACATTGAAATCGATATTATAATCTAGCAAAGCAATGGGGGCCATTTGCTCCGTGGGTCTGGAGGTTGCATCAGGGTTACGGGAGGGCAGCGTTTCCCCTTCTGACCTGTTTACAATCAACAGGCCAAGTTCGCAGGAATTTTGTGTCTGGTAGGTCTGAACTATTTTCCTGCTTTCTTGGAAGACAAGACCCCATCCAGGGCTGTTGGGGTTTCCCAGAGAGCCAGGAATCATTTTTGGAGATGAGGCGTGCTGTGGTGGTAGGGGACACCATTCTTGTGGTCTGTGGGGGTCTGACTGAATTATCAGATGTTCGAGGAAAACACTGAAGACCGTTCTCACTTCTTTAACGATCAGCGCAGGTTTGATGTGGGTGAAGATTCGCCTAAAGGTGGTTTAAGGTTTAAAGTTTAAAGCGTTTCATCTTTCATCGGTAGCCCTCTCCTCCAGCATCATCATCTTGAGAATTTGAGAAGCTGACCATCACCTTCTCTCCGATCCAAAAAGAAGAAAGGTTTTGACAGAGAGTGTCAAAATCACAGAGCGCTGTTTCTCTCTTTCTTTCTCTTTTTTTTTTTTCTCATTTGGAGTCTCTTCACGGAGAGGCACGGTGGCAGCTGAGTCACCCCGGGCTTCCTCACCGAGATGAACCACAGATTCTTAGTCACGTAGCTCTGGTCGCTCGCGCTCACGAGTCAGGTGGTCACAACAAGGCAAGCCGCACAGCAAAGACGCAGCATAAAAAGTGCAACTGTAACAGGAAGCGAGTCAGCCAGGGCCTTCTTGTTGATTTCAAACATTTCTCGCCGCTCGCTCTTTACAGCTGCAGGCAGTGTCGCAGCGTTTGGTTTGGAGGCGCTCATCCAGCTGAGCTATCATTATGCGCAGGGATGGAGGAGTCAGCGCCTCCTGTCTGGTGGCCTTGTGGTGCAGCGATGTATTTCATGGCTTATTGTTATGCTGCATGTCCACACTATTTCTGTTTGTTCTCTGGCATTCGCACTGAATTTTGTCACGACACTGTTGCAGCTTCAGGAGGCTCGGTGGTAGCCTCGCAATGCCCTCTTCGTCAAGTTGCTTACTCAGCTGGACGGGACAGACATCCTTATATGTAATCTCTTTGTGGAGAGAGATGCTGGTCACTGACTCTCCATGTGCTCCCTCTTTCAGTTGAACTCATGGAAAAATCGCATCAAATCTGTATTCAGGCTCGGTCGTAGCAGACTTGGCGGCAACAATCAGACAAGTGCGTCGGCCATCCAGGTGAAGAAACCGCTGTGGGACTCCTTGGTGACGTTAGTCTCTCCGCTCACTGGCACTCGCACAGAAAAGTCGGCATGATCAAGAGGTGGTTGGGATTGTTTTTGTTGACCTCACTGTCTGCAGGTGTGAAGTCTGCCCCATCCTCTCCTTTCACCTTGACTTAGTAAGAAAACAGGCTTCCTGTTCCTGTGACGCCAAGACTGCTCCCGGCGTCCCCCTCCTTTACGAGCGTGGACTTTGGTTGACTGTAGACCTTTTCGTGGAAGGTCTCCAGCGGCTCTTTCATGTTTCATGTGAAAACGGACGTGACAGAGCGCATGTGGGCAGAGTGACCTCGTTGTGGCCAAAACAGCTGGGAGAGTTGGATGCATTTGGGAGTCTCACATCACCTGAAACTGGAAACGATGCGTACGGCACCACAGTTACATAAATGTACCTCAGTCTAGGAGCGAATGAATGAAGAAGAGCTACAATCACATCCTGGTTTCAGTGTATTTTGGAGGGTTGTTTTTTTCTGCAGCACCACCAAGCACCACAGTCAAGGGACACTGAGAGCGTGACTGCATGTCAAATGGAGCTCACACACACCCACCTGCACAGAAATCATGTGGGACGTGCTCAGAGAGAGCCTAGTGGAACATCTGTAGTGAAAAAAATGTCACAGTCAGGACGTTTGGGCCCTCACAGACATGGACTGTGCTGCACGGAGGGCCTGTGTCATTCTGCCTCCAGTTTCAGCCTGTAACTTGTGCTGCTCATTCGATGCCAAGCCATCAGCTTCAGGTTGGACCACTTACTCAGCATGCACAGCAAAAAAAAAACAAAAAAAAATCTCAATTTAATCACATTTTGAGTTCTTCTAGTGAGAAAACCTGCCACTTCACTTCACTTCCACCCATTTCAAATGCAAATCAATTCGTTTCCAGAATTTCCTTCAATCAAATGGCACTGTGTTGATCCCAGTGAGCTGATCTGCCTTATTCAGCTGTGTTTCAGAGTATTTATATGTGCTAGCAGGAAAAAAAAATCTGAAACAAGTGGGATTATCTCATCCCAATGGCATTTTTTTTCACTTCTTCCAAGAAAAGCAAGAAATTTACAGACTGAACAGCCAGGACTGCCCCCATGTTTAATGACGCTACTAGGAGGCTTCACTACCTCGTTTCTGTAAAAGTCAGACTTCCCCATCTCCAGGAGTCTGGCAATAACTTTTGTTTATGTATTCATGTATTTATTTATTTATTTATTTAAACAGGAAAGGCAGGGGAGAGAGAGGGGATGACATGCAGCAAAGGGCTCAACTCAGAATCGAACCTGGCACGCTGCAGTAAGGGCTCAGCCTTGATAAGTGGTTCACACTCTGCCGGGTGAGCCACCAGGGCACCCACAAAAATGACTGTTAATGACTTTTGCTGTGTAAGTAAATATATCAGGATGCTTCACTTTGTCATTTTCCTGCTTTAACTCCTCCACTGAAGGTTACAGGTTTCCTCTCATGCACGTACGACATTCAAAGCGGACCGAGCCAAAGAACATTTTGTCCCGTCATTACACAAACAGTATCAATCGTTTGGAGCCCTAAAACCTTTGAAGGGAAACAGTCTGAGCACAAGTTCTCTGACGAGTCGTACCTCAGGACGGCCCCAAGTCAGAACAGGAAGTCCAGCTGCTTTTACAGCAGCAGACAGGACTCTGCCTCGGCCTCAGCCAGCTGTATGATCCGCTCACTAGAGGACAGAGCAAGACGAAGGTTTAATGTCCTGTGAGGATAATAGTGAAGGTTACTCTGGTTATTTGTTACTTCCCGAACAGGAAAGCACTGTATAATTGTACTTTGGAACAGTGATACATAAACGAGACGTATTTATTTGCCCCCTTTTTCCTTCTGAAAAGCCTCTTTCACAGCCAGACAAAAGAGAAACAAATTAAGTGGAAATGGAAGGAATGAGTAACTGAATAAAACGCACAATGCTTTATTACCAGTCACCACTGAGTAGCAGTCTGCGTGAAGAGACTCACCCAGTTCCTCTGGCGGTGGATGAGCGAACACACCAGCAGAGCCATTAAAGCCATTTGATGTGGTTCGCTGTTTTGTTGGCCAAAGATGGAAACAATCACCGTTTAGGGGACAGTAGGACTCCTGAGGGCCTCTTCAGTTTTACGGGTTACAGATGACGGCGGGGATGAATAATGGCCGGGGCACAGTCGCCGTCACCGTGATTGGTAGATTTGCATTTCCTAGGTTGACCACTGACTCTTTTGTGTGTGACAGAGAAAATCAGAGTGAACGTTTGTTTAACTCGGCTGTTTTTCAGAGGTTGGTTTCAGACTCAGAAGGTGGGCATCATTAAAATAGATCCCCGAATTATTCTGAAGTGAATATGTGAACTTAATGAGTGTTGCAGTAACATGTGGTAAAGCTGAGTAAAAGGTGCTGGGAGGTTGTTGAGAGGACAGCAGGACCCACGAGAGCAGCCTTGTGACGCAAAGGGTGCTGGCCTTGTAACTGTGGGTGGGGGAAGTAAACGAGTAGCTCTCTCCCCTCCATAACCACTGCTGCCGAGGTGTCCTTGAGCAAGGCATTTAACCTCTAAACACCAGAGGCTGAACCGGGCAGCTCCCGCGTGTGAATGTGTGTAAGCGTATGAATGTGAAGCCGGGTGGATTCATAAAGGTTTATAGCCAGAAGGCAGAGTAAATTATGATTTATTAGCTTACTCATAGCCCATAAAATCAGCTTCACAGGATTAAGATGTTTGGGAATGTAAGCCCCCCGGGTAAAAAACATTTAGAGAAGTGTAAACTCTTACCGTCTGGCTCTCTCAGCACATTTGACTCTCTGACACACTTTGCTTTCCCCCATATCTTACATTAAAAAAAAAATCTCTAGCAACAGGTTCGATGACCAGTTAAGGAATTCAGATATCTAGAGTCTGGTAAAAAAAATTCAGATATTTTCTTGAACGCTCAGCCTGCAACATTTATGAGTTTATGTTCTTTTTGCAAACATATTGTTTCAATCTCAGTTATACTGCACCTGTGGATACACCCAAACCGGTGCCCATGGATTTTCTAAATCCTCCGAGGATCTTTTACACGATTTATTTTTCAGTTCCAATTCATAAAACTTCCTATTAGTTTATTTAAAAAATGTCATACTTCCATCTAGAGCTTAAACATACCTGGTCTGCTCTTACGTAGTAGTAACATGCACACACACACACACACACACACATAAATACATACACAAGTACACTTATCCAGCACAATAAGGAAACAGTCTTTCACGTCAATAGTAGAAACATATGGTTTTCTATCCAGACGTATCTAAACTCCCTTCAGGTTCCATTATTAAAAACATGCTGATACAAATGTTTGGTATAAAGGTTTAATGTTTGGCTTTGGTTTTGGTTTTATTAAAAAGTCATGAGTTGTAGATAAAGTAATCGATTACCTCTCTCTCTCTCTCTCGCTCGCTCACTCGCTCGCTCGCTCGCTCTGTGATTGACAAGCTCAGCCTCTGACCCAAAAACACTAATGGCCCTTAACATTGAAAACAGGGATGGCGGGAGAGACCTGCTGCTCCGTGTTTGTTGATCAGAGTGACATTAGTTTTCCACCGTCAGAATCCATAAAAATAAAAAAAAAATTCTCAGACTTGTAAACATTTGGTTTCACTCATAAGACGTCAAAAATGCTGATTTCGTTTGGCAGGTTACACGCACATCGACTGCGTCTCGTGGAAAAACAGACGTTCCCTGATGGGCTGATAACTTTTTCTCTGCACGTGTTGCGGCAGCGTTTTCTCACAAGACAAAACCGTGTCATATCTTTGCATAAAAGTGGCTTTAGGGTCATGCTCATCACCACAGCTGACATGGACACCAGGTGATAAAAGGTAACAACAGCCTGTAGTGATGCCTGAGGGGACTTTATCCCTCCAGCAGTGGTCAGAGTGCAGGTCCAGCCGCAGGATTCAGTATCAGCACGGGTCTCCGAAACCGCCTAAGCCACGCTGACGCCTTTCATAACTCCGGCTACTCTGAGGATTTCTAAACTGCATTTTGAGGAATGTCTGTGTATTCCCTATCTCTTGTTTCAATAAGGAACTTTTTCCCATGTTTCAGTTCAACCAAAAAGAACATGAGAGTTTGTAATTCAAGAACCAAAGCGCTTATTGTTGAGACAAGTACACATTTGCTTGTCCTGAAATGCCACAGCTGTGTTTAGCTAACCTCAGCGAGCAAGTCTTTAAAAGACACCACATGAGATGAGCCTGCTATTTTATAAAGTCTGCTGGCTAAGTTGAGGCTTTGTGGGACACTTTTCTTAGTTTCACTGTCTGACTCTTCTTTCTGGATTGGGACCAAAAAACATTCTTGAATAGAAACAACTTGGAACAAAAAAAAAAATCCCCCTTTTTTTCCTATATATGATGCTGGATCTCACACTTTGTTGAGATTTATAGCACAATACATAGTCGCACGAGGCCCACTGTGCTGACTGCGAAGCCGGTTAATCAGCTCGGGTCACCAGAGTTTTGTTTGCAGGTCATCTGGAACCCCATTTAGCCCACAAAACTCTGGTGCGGTTTTTAGCTCTTAAAGCTAACACAGGTACTTTATTTAGGTTGCAATTAGGTAATCATATTTCAAATGCAGTTTGCCAAACCGCCCCTGCTAGACAAGTACTATTAATCCTGCTGCACTCCTTGACACACAGACACATTGCAACCTCTCTAATTAGGATTCAACCACAGCTCCCTTGACTGGCCCGCTACATGACTCTGGTGGGGGGAACTCCACCGATTTACGGGAAGAATCATAAAACTGTAAACCAGAGTATACCAGGAAACTATGGGCATAAACCTACACTTAGTGCCTCCTTCCCCGGCTAATATAACTAGAGGAGGGTAGCTACTCATCGCCTTGGTTGCCTTGGTTGCCTTGGTTTCTGGCGAGCGAGCCTGCCTCCATCCGCATAAAATCCCATTGAATCTTTCCGATGACTAATTACGTGTGGCAGCGATCCTGTTGTGAATTAGATCATCAATACCTGGCAGAGGGCGCAGAACAGTGGAAATCAAGTCTAATCCAATGAACGTTCAAGGACCATTGCACAGTGGAGCTACTGTATAAACGGTTCGGGCGGGGGAACCTCTGTTTGTCCCACCATTTTCCAGGCCGCCGTGCTGCAGGTTAGCTAGTGGAGGGATGTGGTCCATTACTCCACTCCCCCCCCGGCTCTGTACACCGGCTCCCAACAAGCAGCCTCATCTGGACCGGGTTCCAGACAATCTGCTGCCACACAAACGCCTGGCTGTTCGCTGTGAGGGTGGCCTGAACGCCGGCTATAATGAATCAGCCACAGCAGCTCAAAGGAAACCAAATATACACAGGCTGCAGCGTGACACTCAGAGCTGTTTGATTGAGGCCCGCTGACAAGGAGGCCGG
>OMLB01063252.1:13359-37608 GCA_900302555.1 Myripristis jacobus | reverse complement strand
TTTGTGTTTTAAAAAAAAAAAAAAAAAAAAAAAAAAAAAAAACCTTGAGCATCTCGCTTGTCAAAATATTTAATGCTGTTTAGAAAAGAGTGGCTTGGCTTTTCCGGGAGGGGAACTGCTTGAATATGCGAGGCATGTCTTGTTTTAGCATAAAAGGAATGAAACTTTAATGGGTGGTTTTTAAAGCAGCCCTTGTGCACGAGATAGTTCCAGCACGCTGCACCATCATTAACCCGTAACTCCATTCAGACTTTGCAAAGTTTCCCTCGCTTTTAATCATGTCTCTAATTAATTTTTACGGCTGTCTTTTAATTATTGCGTTAATATTATGATTTAATTATTGCTTTTTTTGTTATGATTTAATATGGGTTGATATGAGGAAGCATGCGTCCTTCAGAGCACAAGGTACTGCTGACTTCCTTTTGTTTGAACACAGAAAATCCACCAAAGCTTTGTCTTGATAATAATTTTCCCCCCTTCTCTCTCTCTTTCTCTTTCTCTTTCTCTCTCTCTCTCTCTCTCTCTCTCTGATGGGCACTCAGGTGAAACAGACTCAGAGGCGCCATCCCAGCCAAGTCGAACAGCTGGCTAGCACTTTCATGTGCCCTGGTTACCATAACAAATTCATCAAGCATCTACTGTGCCTGCCATAATGGGTATTGGATAATGCCAGGAGATCTAATCCACAGTAATGCTTGCTCTCATACAATAATAAACCACCCTAGCAAGGTGTCTGTTTATATTGCTACTGCTGTACGCTAACAATAAACTGCGTACATATAACTGAGGTTAATGTTTGACTGGGTATTTTATCACTATACAGTGTGTACTACCATCCGAAATATTGTACAAAAAAAACTCTGCATGATTCTTATTTGCTGATGTGTCTAGAGTCACAAATAGTCCACGTCCCCTCTTAGGCACTTCCTGAATTTTCTCAGGAGACCCATGATCCGAAGCTTTAGTTCAAAGGCTCTTCTGGGAGCAATAAATACCCATGATCCTTATCTAGGCCACAGACACCACTCATCTGAGAGAGAGAGAGAGAGAGGTTATCATTTCTCCTGGATGTAAACACACTCATCTATCCTGACTGAAAATGCATGTTATCTCCCAACAGGGAACAATAGAGAGTTTAAGAGCCTCATTCGCCGTATGCAGGCTATAGCAATACACACTATTAGTGATGATTGAATCCTTCAACGTACCCGCGGTTGTTTACGCTCAGTTTCCAGTGACTATGTGGCATATCAACAACCTTTGCAGACCAATTTGTGTGAAATAAGGAGGGTAATTCAAACAGGGTTAATTGACGTTTGGTGTCCCTGGCATGTCAAAAATGCTCCCAGATAATTACCACATAATATGAGGCTGTTAAAAATAGATGCTGACCTGTTCCGTCTGAGGTGCCCTTTTATCAAAATGCTATGGAGCCAATCAGCGGCAGGGAGGGAACCCATTCATCTTCCTCATCTGTCTGCTCAAGGACGGGCTGTTCCAAATCTGGATGGTAACTTTGTGTTTGGGCGACCTGCGGTCTTTGAGGTCAGGAAGAGCTGCAATTAGAGCAGACGCTGCTTTTCTTTGGAAGAGCAGTGTAAACAGTGATTCAAGAACAGCATGACTTGTCCCCTCTCTGTGTTGTGGCGACACCCCTGTCTTTCCAAAGCAAGGTGGTTTGGAGGGGGAAAGCAAGACAGGGAGGGAGTTGCCTTTGCAGTGCCCTCTGCAAACTGGATGACACGGATTTGTGGAATTCAGGTCGTGTTTTATTTAACTGCTGTTTGACACAATGACCATTACGTCTCTCCTGGACTGCAACTTTTAAACAAATGATAGACAGGAGGCATAAAAACATTTACCATAAATCAAACATTCCTTAAATTACTTTATATTGATGTTTTAGTGGTTTTACATTGGGGTTTTTTCACGGTTATATTCTCCTCTACAGTCATAAAAGCTGTTTGGGGACAGTGAGCACCCCTGCTGTATCCCTCTGTGATGGACTGAATTTGGGCATTCATTAAAGTTTCAGGCTCTGCACGATGGTACTTTGTGGGAGAAGCACTCTGTGATTTGGCACTGACCCTCTGCTTTTATTTCAAAAAAATATAGGGGAGTCATCTGAAGCCATTTACTGGCCTTCAGGACAGGATGTAGTCTGAGTAATGTGAGGCTGCGACAGGGCAGGACTGTAGGTGCGGATGCTCTTCGGGGGGGTGGCTTGTGTGTTTCGCAAACTAAACCTTGATAATGGGCCTGGGTAGCTGAAGCATAGGCTGGGAGAGGATGATGCGTCCAAAGTATTGTACTCAGAGGTTGTTGGAGCTCGCATGTTAATGGAGGTTTACTATGGCTTTGCTGCACCTAATGTAGGTGGTTTAGCTAATTTGGGTAAATGGGTTTAGTCTACATGCTGCTCTGTTACATCCTGTCTTTTACTCTCTCTCTCTCATGAGGACTGCTATGAAACTGAAATAATTAATGCCATAATGATATCGATGTTTATGATGAGGTATGGTAAAACTTGCCATTTGACAATCAATCAACATGTCAGGTTGCACTTGTCCTGGTTGATAGAGCTCAAAAAGTCTGCTCAGAAATATGGAAAAACAGTCTTTAGACATGGGCATACTAAGTGCAAGACACTGCTGTGAACTCACTGTGACATCAACATATCTATATTATTGCTTTCAAATTTCAGCACTTCTTACAATAATATATTTGCCTTACCTGCTCAGTGGAGAGAGTCATATTCACTCTGCTGTACATTCTCCCTCATCGTTGAATTCAGAAAGGTAGGGATTTTAGCTTTAAAGCAAAATTTCACTGGAGAGAGTGTTGGGCTGTACAGTTACCTCGGTGTTATATGAATCCACACGATGGAGAAATATCGTCAGTGCTGGCTCAGTGCTCGGCCGGCGATCGAGAATGATGTGTGTGTTTCTCCATTTGTTTCCAAAGAGGGACAAAACAGGTCCTAGAATAACACTTTTTACACATATAAAAGTCCTGGTCCACTTCTCTTTTTTTCTTTTTTCTTTTCTTTTCTTTTCTTTTTTTTTGGTTAATTTGGTTAATTACAATTATTTGTGAAAGCACTATCAAGTAAGGTTTCTTCTGGCAAAAGTTTCCTCCATGTAGAACCTGAAATAGGAACATAACAATAACACTAATCATCAGAAGAATGCATTAATAATAAACGCGGGCACAACGTTTGGCTTTTCTTTAACAAAGAAGACCAATTAAGGCCAAATTTTGTCCTTTTGTTCTCTTCATGCTTGCTCTCACATCAAAATTCACTCAAGACAAATGAGTTGGCCTTCTGAAAGCCAGTTGTGAGGTATATTTTAAAAAGCGGCCTACTCCAAGCACCAGCTGCTGCCTTCCCACACACAATAACCCAAATTCATTTCTTCAACAATCAAAGAGGCTGTTGCTCCTTGATATGAAGAAGTCATAAAAAAGGTGTTTGCACACAGTGGGACTTTATACTTGTATCTGGTTGAATAGCACGCAGGGTCTAATTAACATGTCTGGCCAGTAAATTGCCCTGGTCTCCCGCAACAGCAGTCTGGGCTCGGTGATAAAAACACAGAGTGAACAAACTCAGCTGCTCAGCATCACGCCTGCACCGACAGGAGAGTAAACAGGGAAGAAGGTCTGGAGCATGAGAGCGCTCCATAAAACACAAACCACTAAGTACACGGCTTAGCTCTGCTTCCTCATTCAATTTTCCTTTGTGTCATTCCAGATCACGCAAGATAATTGCTTAATGTAGCGTTTCACAAAGCAAGGTGTTATGGAAAACAAATTGGGAGTATGCGGTGGCCTGTTCATGTTCGCGTGCGTGTGTGTTTTTGTCCCGTATTTTGGAGCACGCGTCTTTGGCAGAGGATATTCCCCCTCTGGAATTTCCACCCGAGATCCAGGCGTTTCATTTTGGAATTTTTAAACGACCGTTGGCAACTGCTGGTGTTTCCAAGGCAACTGCGTGATTGGGAGAGGGGATTTGAATGGTGGCTGTCAGTGAGGAAAACTGAGCGCTGCCACAGGGATATATTTTACCATGTGAGAGTTAACGTTAAATGTGGGTCAGTCATAAGCTTCTATTAAATCGTCTCCCAAGTGAGGCATATTAATTTGCATTTTGCTTGACTTGTCTGTATTCCATTAAGAGTAGTAGTCGGTGATGTCCAGGGGTATTTCTGCTCATGTGTGAAAAATGTGTGGCGGTATGCGGAGGGAGTTAAATATAGGGAACTTCTCCAATGTCTGCGGGCTGACACTGGCAGATGTCATCACACATTTTTTTTTTTTTTTTGCTTTTTGATCTGTTTCTTATTAAACACCACGGTTATTAAGCAAATGCAGCAAGACATGCACAAGTACACAAAGAGCGGCGATGCTTTACTTTAAATGGACATATATGGCAATTTCGCAGCACTTCTTTCAACATGTCATCTCAGTTAATTAACACTGCCTTCACCACGGTCACAATCAGTGTTATCATAATCCCAAAGCCCTTTTGTCTTTGCTGACGGAACTTATTATAACTTCAAAAACTGGCTTCCAAGAAATCACAATTACAATATCATGTTGTCTATACAAGGCTTATGTTGCCTGAAGCCTTATGCTGGTTATTCGTGGCCCATGTTCTATTGAATATGCAGTGCAATATTAAATAGACAAATGAGATCTAGGCTAATAAACAGATTCGTGAACCGTAAACAACAAGTCTGTAACTGATAACTGTCAAGCTGATGTGTTGTTTATCACTTGTGGCTGGCTGTTTATTTATGAGGTTTTCGTGTAATTAGTAGATCGACTGATACACTATCTACTACACCATCTACTGATATACTGGTGAATATATTCAGGGAAAAAAAAGGCTTGAAATGATAGAGTAAATGACTGGAATAGAAGTTCACTGACTTTGAATTCAGCAGGCACTGCAGGTTCAGACAGGTTCCAACAGTCATAATGACATTGATCTGCGAAAATGTCACTTATGACACGTTCTCGGTGTTCCTGTTATGTTATGAATATTTGATGTACGTGCCATATCTCATAGGATGTTCTAAACCGGTGCCCTACAAATTCACTACAAGGGCGTTTTAACACTGGCACACAGGGAAATCTGCTCATGGATGTTTCAAATGGCACGGATGTTTACAGATTTGGGATGACTGTGAGCAGCGTTGGACAGTTTGTGTAAGGCGTTATCAGATGAGCAAACCGTACCGAGAGGGAAGTGTAAAATCAATACGGCATGGCAGTGATGGGTTGATTGGGTTGGTAGGGACTGTGATTCCAGACTTTACTGTTAATATCATACAGCTCATATGCCTCTTTGTCCTGTACCAAAGCCGCCCTCTGCATAGGACATAAATTGAACAGGTAAAATCTATTAAAAATAAAATCCAAGTTGTTTTTGGATGCTATTCTTACAACCTGACTCACACCGACTTCAAAATCATCTGCATTTACTATAAAACAGTGTTGTTGCTGATTACTTTGTGTTACTTTGTGATTGCATCCAACATTATGCATCCTGACACAATTGCTAATATAACTTCCTTTTGTTAAACATTAGCAGTTTACTTTTATTACTATTATTTTTCAGTGTACTTTATCTTTAATAAACTGATTGCTTAAACGTCTTTTTAATTGTCTGTAAAGTCCTCTGTATCTTGTTTTGAAAAGCCCTATAAGTAAAAGAATTATTGTTATTATAATTCTCAAGCCAAACAGTGACTGAAAAACACAATCGCCACCAAAATAAAAAAATAATAAAAAAACTTTTACTGCATCTTTTATTTGTGTCCAGAAAGTGTCTCTGACAGAGGGAAATAGATGGATAGATGATACTTGTTCATGTTGAGTTGGAAGGTAATTGAAGTTGTCATGTCACTTGGTCGTCATGGCAATCTAGTACCTGTCACGCCGGGGCTGTTCTCCTCTGTTGTCGCTGAAATGCTATTTTCAGTCAGTGCAGCGTGAGGAGAGAGGCTGACCAGACTCGGGTCCCGCAGGGGAGTTCTTTCACTGATCGGGACAAAGCGCTTGCACAGAGGAAGAGTGACTGCGAGGGCAGGGAACACAACCACACAACCTGCCAGGGCTTTGGCATACACACGTACAGCACTTTCACACAGGCACACACACACCCAAATCCCAAATGCACCAATGATTTCGCTAATGAATGCCTATCTGTTACACTAAATAGCATCCCCAGAGAAATGGTTGTTATGAATGAGGGGTTTGTGTCTGCGTGTGTGTGTGTGTGTGTATGCGTGTGTCCCACCAGTGTGAGCTCTTCACACAGACTAAAACTTCCTCCCCAGTGGATACGGAGCAGCAAAGAGCCCGTCTGCTTCCAGCAGCACAAACCCAGCAGGAGAGCAGGGACGAGATACACCGTGGATCCAAAGTGCTTCTATTCATGGAAAGAGGAGCATTAAATTTCGAGCAGCACATAGCATCTCTAGTCTTTTCTACAATAGCTCCTCTCATCTCCCTTTCACTAACAGAAGCCCATGAATTGACCCACTTAACAAGATACTGTATACACAGCTTTGACCAAAATTTGTCTTGCAGCTGCAGTTTAAAGTTTGGTATGAAAAAACAATGAGATGCATCTATTAAATCCCGCCCAGATAGGGTGAAATCATCCCAATGTGCCCTCAAGATGTCAGGAGGCCTTTTCAAGATGTCTTGCTGGTTTTCTGAGGTCATGATTTTATGCTGAATGCAGATGGTTTGAAAGCTCTCGAGAGGCAAATTTAGAGCCTCTTTGATGTAGCCGAGCGAACGCGCAGACTTTGGTTGAACCAGCAGACCCAGGTTCGAGCCCCTCTGTAAGCAGAGATGCATTTCACGGTCGGCTCAAAAAACACATTAACAGAAAGGATGATTGTACTGTGGCTCTTGGCCTCGTAGTGAACAAAGAAATCCTTTCACACTCACACAAGCCCTTATCACATCTCTGAATTACTGTCAAAGACCTTAAACACTTCTTTTACCCCGGGCAAAGTAACATTCAGTCAAGCTGAAGCCATTACAGGGAGGTAAGAGACAGTGTAAACGTGCAACATCATCTATGCCTAAAGACTTCAGTGGGACTTAAATACCTACAATACAAAAAGCTTTCACCACTTCTTTGTACTTTACATTGTTTTTTTCTTTGCCATTTTACTCATGCCCCACCTGCTCTCTCCCTCTCTCTCTCTCTGTTCCTCTCTCTTGCTCTCTCTGTCTCTCTCTCTCCCTCTCATCCACACACACTCACCCACAGATGGAAGTTTATATTTGACTCAAACCTAAAAATTAACTCGATTAAAAGAAATTACCCTGCAAAGTAAGAGTATCGCCCGCTTAAAATATTCAAGCACCCACTTCATTTCGCTCAAAATTACAACATTATGCATGTTCCATAATCTTCACACAATGAGTTACCCATTCTGTGGTTGCTCTTGCACTCAGTTTGATTGGTCATTATGGGTCCAAGGTTTAGGATGGTTCCCTTTTAGCTCCTACAAGCAGCTGTGGTATCCGTTATGAGAGGAAAAGTTCAGAATGATGGTTCAAGTGTAAAAGTTGAAATGGGAGCAAATCTCCGAGATGTTACCGTGGTTATATTGCTAAACGTTTTACTGACGTTAATACTACTTTTACTGCATTTACTACTTGTACAGTGCACACTTTCCACCTCAGTGCTCAGCCTTTCCGCTTCTTTCTCTGTAAACACACAAGTCTGGACTCGTGAAAACTGCATGTCCCCGGCTTTTTGTGCAAAGCCTGATACAAAACATCGGTAATTAGAAGGCTGTGTTGAGTGTATTCTTCCGTCTGTCTAATTAAGTGATGCAAATTACACATGTCTTTGTGCGCTACTGTGGTTCACAAACGCATGTGGCTTTATGAAGTATGGCCTTGCTCCACATTTCGGTGATGGCCTGCGCAAATGAACAGAAGCAAGACAACATTAAATGTGTAATGGTCATCATCAGCACTGAAATGAGTTTGTCTTGTATTTTGAGACCGGGGGAAGGGGGAGAGATGGATGAGAAACTAGTCCAGTTGGGAAAATCCTCACTGATTTTTCTTTTCGTACATTATGAAAACATTGTCATCCATTAGTATCCAGCCTGACAGCCACTATTCCTTTTAGGCTTTATTAATGCCTAATGTATCTTGACTGAGACTGATACTCATATTAACGCAGTACTGATAAAATGAAAGCAATTAAAATGTCACAATTTAGAGCCTTTCTTAGACCCAAATTAAAAAAAAATTAACATGAATTAAACGATTAATGCATCACCACAAATAAATCTCATTAATCAGATATTTATTAGGCATAGTTATTAAATGAATTCTGCTGTATTTGTGACTATGGAAATGCTTATTTATCTCCTTTATTCCCAGAGATAAATCCCTTGTCAACTGAGGAAGTCACTGTCGTTTCTAAAATGCTGCTGCACTGGTGAAAAATTGTGAGTGTTTTGTGTGTGTATGTGTGAGTAAAAATCTGTAGTTAATAAGTGAAGCATGGATCCTGAAAAAAAGATTTAGAGGGAGTTAGGTGTGACCGGGGTCACAAGCAGAGGATTTCATCTGTGTAATTGGCCAGAATGCTTTTAAAACCACTGTCACCTTTGGGGACTACTTTAGGAAATTTGATTTTTGGGCAATGAGGCGTGTGTGTGCATTTGTGTGTGCACTGATTCCCAGTATAGATTTCATTGGCACATGGGTACACTTTGGGGGCACACATGCGTGCACATACATTTGCTCACATATGCAGACACGCATGCGTACGCGCGCCTGTGAAACATGAGCGAGAACATGAAATCCTTGTCCTACACATGCTAACATGACCGGTTCTCTCCGGGGAGTGAGACTCAGACACGGGAGAGCATGCTCCACTCTGTGATTGCAGCTGGCTATTCAATTTAGGCCTGAAATAGGACACAGTAATGTCTCCTCTACACTTCACTGTTTTCTCCTTAAATTAAAAGCCTTCCTATTCCGAGGGACAGGGCTAGATAGCAGGACAAGATAGAGGCAGAAACTAATAAGAGCTCTCATACCTTAGATAATTTTATTTAGAGGAGATGGTGAAAAGATTAGCTCTGGATTAAAATGGTATTCTGGCACATCATCCATGTTCTGTGAGCCTGTTTGAACACAGAAGCCATGTGGGAGGACTGGAATGCAATGGGTTGCTTGATGTGGCAACAGTCATTTGGTGGCGGCACCTCATCCCTTGTTTTATTGGTGGTTGGTGAGCCCACAAATATGATCTGATGGAAACTGATCAGCGCTAATAACCCCAATGTAATTTCTCAGCCTCGGGGGAAATGCTGTGAGCTGCAGGTGAAGTCAAACACAGTCTTCTAGAGAAAAGTATTTCATCACAGCAAGATGAAACTTGTAGCCTTGCCAGAGCTGTGAAGCGGTCTTTACCTCAAGGAAAAATCATTCAAGTGTAAAAAAAAAAAAAAAAAAAGTTCACATGAGGCTTGTTAGCACACAGTTGCAGCACTTGCCATGTGGAGCCTTTTTTCATCAACTAAAAGTGCTGAATAATAGAGTGATAAAACTTTGAATAATCAAAGTATGAACTGTGTCAGCAAAGCTGTAGAAAGTAAACTTAACTTGCTGCTAGTGGAGTAAAATCAGGTCCTTGTGTGTCATGATTTAAAATGAACTTTCTAAAGTATCTTTCAGCAGGATTTGAGCCATAATCTATCAGGCTCATCAAACCACACTGTTGTGTTGTCTAGAAATGTATTTATTTAGATTATGAGTAATTAGAAGCAAATACATATGAATTACTCTTCCAAAGTAATATCTTATTTGCCCAAGCTTTAAGCATATAATTAAAGTGCATATTTGATCTTATTTTCGTATTCAGTTGGAATTAAAATAGATGTATTATATTTAATTAAAATGCTACTCATCTCTGACTAATGCATCCAAAATTGTTCAGTTCACTTTCAGGGGAAATAGACTGGCTGCTCTCTGGAGTTAGACTTTATCTTGATGTAATATTAATCGCTGAATAAAAAATACGTTTGAAATTAGAAGGCACTTATTTGAGTGCAGACTTCCAAGAGCACAGCTGAGTGTCTCGCCCCTGTTTGGGCTAAGCTCCGCCTCCTTTAGGCAATGCTGTTGTCATAGGACACGACCCTTTCAGCCAATCAGCAGGGACAGTTGCTCCGTGCTGCTTTGACCTGCGACCAACCCGCCACCTTGGCTTTGTAATGCTATTCAGAGCCATTTGGAAACGAAGCCTGTTTATGTTAGGTCTGCCCATTGCTGCGCCCCCTTGAGGCTGATTCACCCCCACAGTTAATCATTTCTTTGCTGGCCCATGACCAACCTACACACCAAGTTTGGTGTCAATTCTTTCAATACTTTTTTAGTTATCCTGCTGAAAGATGGACAGGCAGCTGGAAATGTAGATGGGGTGATCATATAAAATTCAGTCGGAGGTTTCACCTCCTTGGTGGACGTAATAAAACACAACACCACATTACTTACATTTTTTCCCTGTTTTTTTTCTGTTAATTGTGGGGCAATGGAGAATGTGTTTCATTTTGTGATTGTTATAACATGTGCTAGGTAGTTTATTCTGAACATTGATCTCATTCTCTCACTGTTACTGTCCATGATAGTCAAAAAAAATCAAAAGATCAAATATAAAATCTGCCAAATGAGGAAATCCAAAGCCACGAAAACCTTTAAGAACTCCGGCTGTAACTGGTTGCTGCAACTCAGTGTCCTGCCTCTATCCCACTATGTTCACTCTGTTTGACTGTGTGTGCTGAGTGTGTGCTCCACTGACACACATCAGCCAAGCGGTGCTCGGAGCAGACTAATGCACATGTGAGTGGTCTGGCTGGAGCTGTTTCCAGGCTCCGCTTTTGGAGCACAGGCCTCCTAATCAATCCTGCTGCCTTCATGGCTGTGTTTTAGCACCTCCTGCTTGCTGATGATCCCATTTGCTTATTGTCTACACTGCCAGGAGGTCTTACAACAGTTTGCCTATTCATGAGGTAAAATAGATGTGTGGAAAAAAACAGTGAGCCTGAGGGTGAAAAAAAAAAAAAGTTAATTTGCAATATGTGACTGTGAGAAATGGCGGTTTAATGTAAATGTCATCTGATTTCAGTTTTGTCTATTTTTTTTTTATTTCTGCATTTCAAGTTTCAGGGTTGTATATTGCCTTGTTAATATGTGTTTTTCACTGTTTGACAAGCATAATCATGCTTTAATTGCGGTGAGATAACAGAGCCCCTGACAGGATATTATTCATCTTTTAATTGAGGGGTTCATTTTGCATTTCTAATGAGGGACAGTTTTACTCTAAAAAAAAAAGTGATAAAACAGACACATGGAGAGTTTTATGATATCTGATGTTTGACTCTGACATACTTACACAGTTATTTCCCCCCCCCCCTTTTTGCTATCCAATATCCCAATTCAGTGCATAAATATGCTTCTTACGTTACCAATATAAGCGCACATAAAAAAGCAAACACACAATCCCTACTAATCCTCATGTGGACCCCCACCCGAAATATCTGGTATCTCAAAGTGATGATGTCATTTTAAGTCGAGTTCAAGTGGCTAAGGCCACCTGCTGTCAGTGATATGTGATAAATTTAATATGGTAATGTAAACATCATAAAAGCTTTTATTGTCCTGTCATTTGAGTCATGGTCATCCTTAGAACATACACTCCATGCATTTTGATCTCAGCTAACATGCGTCAATATTGATGTAAGAGCATATACTATCACTTACTTAAATGAAACATGGCCGTGTTTCTCCGTCGATGGCAGGAGTGCTGCTTTGGCCGAGATCTAGTCATAGCACTCTGAGGTTGTTTGATGGGGCTGGCAGTGTGTGCCAGCCTCTGCTGCCAACACAATATCTGAATCTCTTTGGTACAAGTCACTGGCAAAGAACAGAGAAGTGTCCTCTGAAAAAATACACGCACAGTACACACTGTGAAACATGCAAACACACACACACACACACACACACTCACACAAAACACACGCATACCATCTCTGAGGTAAGGGGTGGGCTGTCATTTATGTATTGAACATCTGACAGCCTGTGTGTCAGGCTTCTCTCCAGGGAGAAGCACAGTGACGGATCAGGCAGCTACTGAAAGTCCTTTAAGAGAAAATCACTCCAACTTGGAAAAATATGCCCAGCTTGTCTGAAATGAGCAGTTTGCCACATAACACTAGCAGACCTTCTCAAAAAAGGCACACTGATATTTAACAGGACGCAGCAGATGAACAGCAGTTTGTGGCTTGAAAAACTGGAGCTGCAATAAAGTTTATCTCGTTTTGCCATCTAACAAGTAATTACTGGAGGCAGTGCATGTTTAATATCCTGCTTACTGTTGATCCTCCTCTGATTCACTGGGTCGGGCTTATTAATGTGGCTGGAAAGTCAAAGCCTTTGCATTGCCTTCCAATGCTTTTTTGGTATGTGTTGACGTCACATCGGCAAATAACAAAAATCTCAAAATGACTGAGACATATAATTAATTCATCCTGTTGAGTTATATTAGATTATGAGATTTGAGCCAGCATTAAACTTTAAGTTTTAGTATTACTAGTCTCAGAATCTGAATTTATTTCATTATTAAAAACACAAGTGACATCACCATCACAATTTTGCCTCTTTGTACATGCTCATAGAGGAAATGGCCCCAACTTTTTTTTCTTCCATTATTTTCAACAATTTGCACCAACTTTTTGTCTAGCTCATCATCCGAACATATTAACATCTCACTATCTGAGACAATATTAGGCCATTTTTGATTATATTTGTACTTGCATTTGTGACTCAGTGATGTCAACAAACTGCTCCAGTCACTCCACAGCTTCTTTGTGTATGCCCATATCGCAGGGACTGGTGTGTTTTCACATTCTTGTGTGTGAAGAGACATTTTCAAAAATCACGGATTGATTGTTTTATTTTTCTTCTTCTTCTTTAAACGGAAGCAGAAGATGAAGGCCAGAGAAAATCACATGTTGTGGATAGTTGCCAATGTGTGCTGCAAATATTCATGCACACAATCTCTCTCTCTCTCTCTCTCAAACACACACACACACATATACATACACACACATCACAGGCCTTGCTCTCAGACCCACCATGCAAATGCAAAGTTGAACACGCTGTGTGATTACTAGCTTAGCAAGAAAGCCCGATCTCAAACCTGATTGCGATGCGCCGTCAGATTGAAGCGCCTTGGACACAAACAAAAGGAAATGCACAGATTCTTGTCCGTCATTGCGAGTGTTCTGGCGTTTCCAGAGAGGTTTTCATCTTCACTTAAATAATGTAACGTGAATCTTTGTTGATTTCCATGGGGATCAAATTCTCTCTTCTTCTGCAGCTCTCCAGCCAGGCCTCAGTGCTGGCAGTGCTACAGAGCAGCACTCTTTCAGATGGGAAGGATTCAGTGTCTTGCTCAAGGACACTTCAACTTAACAGATGCTCACCAACAGTGGGGCTTGATCCTAGGTCCTCTCTACTCACTAATAAAGATTCACTGAAATTTTTTATTTATTTTTTTTTTTTACAATAATCAACTGTGACAGAAACATCCTCAGCATTGTCCGGCAGATGTTGAAGGACCTCAGCCTCCTTTGGAAACACATAATTACATACCTACTAAAATGAAGTTTCATAAAGTATAAAATCATACAACAAGAATGTCCAAGTTTCCAACCGGGAATTCCAGTTTGAATGGCCATTCTATTGGAGTAAGGGATCATTTCTCTGACGTCCAAGTACACAGGAATGTGACATAAACCTCCATCCCGACAGCTCCACGGATGTCAGATAGCACGACTTTGCCTTTGGAGCACAGGAGACAGTCAGGAACTCAATGCCCAGGACAAATAGAGGGACTGGTTCCTCTGGTAGAAACAGGGGGAAAGGTTCCTGGTTCCTCAGAAGTGTTCCTGTTATGGGGACAGTTCCTCCACTGGAAAAGGGGTATAAGTCACACTTCTGCCCAATAAGGAAACAATAGACAACATAACACTACACAGTGAAACAGAAATTCTCTATTCGGGAGGAGGTTGTTTAAGGGAGAAGTGCTGTCAGTCGTCTTCTCCCTATCTTTCAGTTGTCTTATCACATCCGATCTCGGTGTGTGTCTTGTGTGTATAAACAGAGCAGTGGCCTTTTGTTGGCTCTTTCCCGCTGTCAGCAGAACGTGCTGTTTGGCCCTGCTGCTGATGTTTGCAGCCATTGGATTCTGCCAGTCTGTCACGGCTCTGGGTGGATTTAATCAAGAGTGAATAACATGCACACACACCGACACACACATTCTGGGACTGGCAGGATACAATGGGTTAGGGTGTTGATCGGTGCTTGTCCTCAACTGAGCAAAAAGCCGGTTTTGTGTCTTGCTGCGATAGAGGAAGCTAGAACATGTTCCTCATTGATAACGCCGTACGGTGTAATGGAATCATTCATGGTGGATTTGATGCACAAATGTTTCACCAGCTGTTATTATTGTCACATTGCAATGTATCATAATGATCCTATTATGAACGAATCAGATAATTTTTCCAAAACTGCAATATTGTCCTTGGCATATGTTTGCTTGATATCCAAAGGACAGGCCAAATTCTAATTTACCCTTGGTAATCACACTATTGATGCCATGCAGTGGTTAGTTACCATGGTAACAGATTAGGGCATTTACAGATTAGGCCCAGTGTTTGTCCTGCATATACAGTAGTCTGGGGAATGCTTGATTACAAGTTGAATGGCTCATAGGATGCTCAGATTACCATATAATTCAGTGGTATTTTAGATTTTATGTTTTGATCCAAACATGCATTATGCATTGGTGCTTTCAAAATTGAGAATGAGTTTGAAGCTGCCTTTAAATAATTAACAAGAACCATGTCTACTCTAAGTCTTGAAATGGCCAGATCCGTTTGATTCACTATCCCTGATTTGGCCACAGAAACAGATTTTCATTGCATATCATGGATTATCTGTTAAAATCCAACCATGAGATAAGGTTTAGGATTAGCTGGCATTAACCGATGCAGATATCCTGGGACACGATGTTGATCTGCTAGCAGGTTCAACAGTTCACTTTGTTGCCGTGCCTGTTTTTCCAGGCTGATTTCCTCTGTTGGTATTTTCCCTTCATGCAGCCTCCAGAGATTTAAAACCTGCCTTCAACACCTGCCTGCCTTGCTTAACAAACTGAGTCGCTAGTCACCGCAGCTGACCTGTGCGTGACCTGTGGACGTGATTTTGACTTGCCTGTCAGTCACCTCCTCTCTTCTTTAGCTCCCTCCCGCCTCCCATCTCACCACATCAGCACTTTCACCACCCACCGCCACTTAATCTGCTTTCTGTACTTAATTAGGCTACTATGCTTGGCAGCCCCCTTCAACCCCCAGCCTGCCTAAGTGGTTGAAAGTGGTTAAACTGGCAATCCGTCAATGTGAGGCCTTAAACATGGAGACCTTCCCTCCTTTCTCCACATTTCCCTCCCAAGATGCACATGGTTGCTTGTTTTAGTGTCTTATCAGCACTTGCTGATGCCTGTATTCTGCATCAAAGGAGAGACGCTGAATCAATTACCGAAGACACGCATGAATTCACACCATGAGAACACCCATGTATTAATGAAGACTCGGATACAGATAGACATGTAAGCCACCCATGATATTGCTGTGTGTGGTTTTCCCTGGTCCATTATTCACAGTTATACGTAGTTGCCTTCAAGACACAATAGGCTATTAGGTCTGTGCTGTACATCTTTGCTTCAAAAGTGCATGTAGTATATAAAAGCTGTCAGATCAATGTATACATGGGTAACTGTGGGTCTCTATTATGTCAAAGCATTTCTACAACCATTTTTAGAATATTCTGAGTTACTGCAGTCAGGTTGTATTTGAACATCGCTCAGAGTCTGTTTAGGTTAGTGCACATAAAACATAATAAAGGAACTTTTATAAAACCAGATCCTGAGCATCAGTAAATCTCTTTATCAGCTTATTCCCAGCTTTTCTTTGCTTCTCGTCTCTAGTCACTCTTCTGTTTTATCTAGGTTCCATTCAAAATGTGTTCAAAACCTGATTATTTAGGTGCCTCAAGCTGCACTCAGTAACAATATCCACTAGAGTACTCCAGCACGGTAACACAGTGTGATAACTTTCAGCCATTTTAGGATTATTTAACCTTCAGAATTGATAGCAAAAGGAGGAAACAATTGACTTATTCCATTTTAACCCGCACATAGCTATTTAAATAACATTTACAACCTAAAATGAATTTATTCATCATCATTTTATCATTTTAACATACATTTCATTTCATTCTGGGATACATTTAATGCCACATTCATGCAGTTTGTTACTCTTCCAACATTTGCCCCTCTGATGGCCCCCTTTCCTCTCACCCACCATTTCTGTTTCTGCCTCCTCCAGCTTCTCCAGCCCTATAAGCCATAATTGCCACCCTCAGCTGTCTGTGTTCATTTGCACTGGCACAGTACATCACTCGTGTGTCTCAGCATGGAATGGCCAGCTTTGAGGCACAGGATTAGACAGAATGGCTATGCAGTGGTATTACTTCTTGTTGATGATTGTTGTCTCTTAAGATGATGGCTGAGACGGTACAATCAATGGATTTATCAATAATTGCGGTGATTTAAAGCCTATACACTTATCCCACCCTCAGCTCGTCTCACCCTTAGCATCTGCTTACTCGTCCAGCTCTGTGTAACTCTTGGCTTAAAGCCCCATGGACTGGTGTACTTCTGGGGATCACAAGCACTGGTGGGTTGAAAGGGGGTGGCATGAAAGGCATGTTGGCACAAGGGAGTGGTTTTGCTGACAGATCTCTTCTGAAGACACGGCCATTGAAAAAGCCGATGCAACCATCTGCCATTCCCCAGGCAAATCACAACTCTCAGCGTCTTGTCTCCATCCTGCCAATCAAAAGCCAGAGTTACTGAGGTGGCTGGTTGTGGTTTGACCAGCATGAGCCATACCCTGAATACATGATGCTAATGGACCTCTGTGGTAAACGAGGACTGTGCCTTGCTGATTTGGTTTTCCCTCTCAGTGCCCAGACTAATTCTCCAGTAACCATTGATGCTTCATAAACTACAAATGGATACACCATAATCAAGATTTTAAGAGCTAAATGTGGTATTGAGGGAGAATATCTGAAAATATTATAACCATTGGGTGAGTGGCATTTTATCTCATCTGAAAAAATTTGCCTCAATAGCAGCCTTTTCAGTGCTATTCTATTTTTCTTTAGCTTTTGTAGGTACTGTTGCCAACCACATGACAAAACCCACTGAGATGTGATGGAAGCCGATGTTTTTACCAGAGCTATTTGAGTGATATTTTTTAAAATTACATTAGTCACACAATAATCATGGATTAATCATGATTAATATATTTTTTAGAATACATAAAATCACTTGCTTGCTTACCCTCACTGTCTTCAACATTGCGGATCGGCCGACAGTCCATGGAAATCCATTTAGCAGCTGCATCGCTCTGTTCTGTTGTGCTGACAAATTTGCCTTTACACACTCCACAAGTGTGGTTTTACACCATTGCTGCAAGTAGCAGCTTACTAGTACAACTGCTGGAAGCACTAAGTTAGGGAAAAAAAAAAAGTTTGCCATTTAGTTGATATTTTAAACTGTGTTGCTCCGACAGAACATTTTAATCTTGTAGTATGTCCATATGACTTTATTGGTGTCCAGAGATCCATCGGGACACTTTTTGAAATAAAACCTGTCATTCAGCGGGTCACAGGTTGTCTTGTTATTTATTTTGTTTGTTATCATGTGTCCCCATGTGTCATCATGTGTGATGTCACATGGGGTCAAGGGTCAAAAGTGGATCAAGGTTCAACATCACATTAACATTAACATTGCATTTGTGTTAATCTTGTAATAATGAGTTAAGGTCCTCAACTTAATTATACGCGTTAACGTGTTAATTCTAGCAGCAATATTTCACATCTCAGCAACATCGAGAGAGACATTATGCAGCCTGTTACTAGCCCTAGGTATGCAGTAACACAGCTTACAGCACTATGACCGAAACATTTCCAACCTCTCTTTATCTAATTGGTCCATTTCCCAGACACCAGGGCAGCTCTGGCTGAGAGCTTTGATCCCCCTCATTGACACTGTTGATTTGTTGGCACCTTTATTGTAGCTTTGTTGCCGGGTGAACTATCTAATTACCACTAATAACCACTGAAGCAATGTGGGGAGCCTCCTAAGGCCAATACATTACTGAGGCCCACTGCCTATTATTACCCATTTCATAAACACAAATATACCCCTGTCACATATAGTACATATGGACAGACCGCACATGTCACATCATTACCCAAATGAGGATCTGTGTGTATATGCTTCTCTGTTATTCCTACACAAATAAGTTGTTATTAGAGTAGAGCTTGCACACACATTCATTTTTCAAGTAAAGGGTAAACACACACACACACACACACACAAATCCTCTCCTGGCAAAACCCAGCTACCCCTTTCTCAGTTCATCTCCCACTGTTTATATATTTCACCGCTGACACTCATCTGGGTGAGTTCAGTAAGCACAGATTTCCTGCTCTGATTGCCATCTTTGCTTTTGCCACAGAGCTCATGCTAATCAAGGCAATTAGGTAACAGCACGCTTCTTAATTTATGCTGCTGGGGCCAACATTGTACCTCATTTTGAAATGAGGCACAATGACAGTGATCGTCAATTAGAGATGTGGTATCAGGGACGTGGAATGCCACAGATGGATAGCACATCATCATGATCCCTCCTGCTAATTCATAGCCTGATTTGCATGACCATTTAGGAAACATTTATGAGAATGGGAAATGGGTGTTGTCAGTAATGAGGAGGCATGTGGGATAGATGGATAGATAGAGGAGGATTTTTCTTCTTGCCGCTTGTTTATACCTGACATAATTTGTGCAGATGGATTCTCAGTGTGAACCAATGAGGATTTAAATAATTAAGTGAAAGAAGGGAAAATGTAATTTGAACCATGCCGTTTTATAACAGGCGGCGTGGAGTTTTGCAAGGGAATTAGCTTTGCCTTGCATAAGTAAGACAATATTATTAGTAGCTATATTATTAGCTTTTTCCCACTTTTCACAATCGCGCATGCATGTGAGGATGTTAACGCGCACCTTCGAGCAGCGTAGTCTGTGTATGCTTTTGTGGTTGAAAACATCCTAAGTGCTCTGATCAGGTCTTCCAAAGTTTTATGTGAGATCATCTGGGAAACTGCAGAAAAGATTTGTTTTCTACTCAAGCCATAATGATATCCTGATAAAGAAAGACATGGTCACTGAGAAGAGGGTTAGGCATACATCAGACGTTAGACTTATGAAGTACAGAGATTTCATTTGACAGTGTTGTATAATATCTGATAGCCCTGGGCTGTTATGCTCAATGCACCGGCGTTATGGTGTGTGTGCTGTATCTATAGCAACATGGACGCATGTGATGTCCGAGGTTTGTCCACTGGAACGATATTGACCGCTTCTGCTCTCTCAGCCCAGAAGCTGATGCCCCAGTTCACATGGTCTGCATTCAGTACAGACGGCACAGCTAAGTTCATCCAATCCTCATCTGCCGGTGTGGTCACAGGCATGCCGACATCAACTCAGCCACAGGTTGGTTGGCTTCTCCTTGGCAACAGAACGCTCTGTGATCACGGACCGGTCAAGCAATCAATACTAAGAGACAAATCATGACATTTCTTATCTGTTTCAGTGTTCAGGAGTTGCATGATGAGTGTCTTGCAAGATGCTCAAAATGAAGCCAAAACGACAGAAAATGGGTTGCATGATGTTTGTATTACAGGATATATTAGCTGTAACAATAACAATTATCATAAAAAAAACAGCGTTTAACCTTCAAGGGAAGGACAACAGACCTCACAATGAGCCGGTCTTCGTATCCGACGGTCTCTTGGTGTATATACACTACATATCCTATCCCATTGTTTAAATATTTGCTTTGGAACAATCTACGTCCAAATAAATCTCTTTAATCGGATTAATGGACCAGGAAACGTCTGCTCAAGACTTGGGTAAAAGCTTCTGCTAACTTTGTTTAAAGTAGAGCGCTGCCAGGTAGCCCGAGGGCAGCAGTCACACACTGATGTATATTTAACTCTCCTCCGACGGAGAGGGCCCACATTTTGGCAGCCACAACAATCACTTCCGTTCTCCCTCTCAACTCTCGTCTCTCCCTTAAGTTTTACACCGCTAACTATGTCCACAACACTGTTTCCCTTCAAGGCTTCTCTTTAAAGGGGTCACAGCTGATAGGGCTGCTTGCCATTTGCAGGAAAAAACTAATTCTGAACTTTTTTGGGTAGTAGGAGACGCATGAACCATGCTTCTGTCGCCCTACATTGATCCGTGCTTTTCATTTTTCTCCCCAAACCACTCAGTTGATCTAATTTGCTCTTTTTAAACACTTATCTCCTTGTCTCTCTTCATTTCCAAACATCTTTATGTCTTTGTTTTTGTTATGTTCCTCTGCCTTCATATTTTCAGACCGCCTTACTTTTTTGTGGCTCGATCCATTCGGTCTCGATAATGAACTCAGCCAGGGTTGAGTGATGGTCACGTTTCCCCTGGCCGATTCAGTCACCCCATGTTAATGACAGAGATTGAGATGTGGACTCTGGAGTCTTTGTACAACTTCATCTGGAAGGATGCAACCACAAAACCAACATTTCTGATGTCAGCAGATCTTGCTTGTGCCACATTGCCAAAACCACTGTTATTTTTTTTTTCTTTTCAATAGTGTTTGGATCTGTCCATGAAGCTGGGCTTGTGTCTGATACCTTAGCACTCCACCAAAATTGCACCCCTCAAGTGTGGTTGAGGATTGGTGGGAATGTTGATGTTCCTGGCTTGGCATCTCTCTGCGGTGAGAGACCCAACCAGAGGGAGTTTAGTCTTTAGGATCTTCTTACTTAGACCAGGAAGTTAGACTTGACATTGATTTGTCCTGGAATAAACTCCCAGCCTAAAAATCCTCTCTAAATCTGCTTTTGATTGAATTTTGGCCGCAGCGTGGAGCACTGAGTGCATGAGCGTTCTGGTTAATTCTGTCCTCACACAGACCAAAAGACTGGATGCGCAAAATATAAGTGGAATGGTTTGACTTGTTTTGACGTTTTTATTTGTTTGCAAATATTTAATGTTATTTTAATTGTGCTATTATACGGCCCGACACTCAAGGCTGCACCGTGTTGGTCCAAGAAATGTAAAAATGATAATAACAGCACACCGCTGCACAGTTTTTAACCCTGTGGGGATGCTCAATTGGAAGCCAATAATTGGGTTGAGTTTGACTAAGCCTCAATTATGTTGCTATGTTTGTTTTTGTTTTAGGGCTTCCCATGTTGTCAAAAGAAACATATTGCAATAATCCCTTCTGGACAATGGGGATAAGGAAAAGATTCCAACAAGATATTCCTACAGTCTAATCCCCCCAATTTGCTGTTCTCACTGTTCTGATTTATTAGACTCTTTGTCAAAATCTTATGAAACACACAGCATAGAATTATGCCTTATGGGTAGATGGACCAAATTTCATAGCGCAATTATACACTGTATTATTAGGAATGCCTTGTTGCCATCAGCATGAATCACGAGCCAAAATTCTATGTATTTCGATCCAAATTTTTTTGACAAAGTCATTTGTGACACTCACACGTTCTGTCCAAGATTTGGTTCCTGTGAACGCCACACCCACCACACAATAGATGGCATAAGCTCATATTCCATCAATGACAATCCCAAATATGATATCAGAGATGAACCAGGATCCCATTTACTGTCGGTTTTTGCTCTCTGTGCAAGTTCCATCTCTGTGGCAGCTTTTGGAATACGCTATTTTATTCATATATGCACAGTTATTTTTGTGAATGGGATCTTAAAATGAGTGTGCACGACTTATCAAAAGCATAAGTCACTTAATGGCTATTTTTCTAATCCAATTAGGCCCTCTGCCTTATATGCAGTATCTAGAGTAATCAGTGAGCCAGCTGGACTGTCAAGTCCGGTTGCATCTCAGTATCTTCATTTATAATGAATAGTGCTAACTAGTTGGGGGACAATACAATTGCAGCAAAAGTGGCAGTGGGGAATAAACTGCTTGTTAGAACTGTAACTGCCAACATAAACCAGTTTATTACTTTAACGTGGTGATGTAATCTAATCACACAGCTAATTTTGGCCCACACTGCAATCTCTCAGATCCGTGAATAAAATCTTAAAAACTCCTGAAAAAGTGCTTGATTAAATTTAAGTAAAGCTGTCGGATGCACCCATAGACACCCACCTTGTCACGTCTGAGCTGATGTGTGAAGAGGAGGACTTCCTAATGTGATGGTTTTTGCACATTGGATGCAATAATAGAACTGAAGCCTCACACTCTGCACAGTTATATAACCAGTGTTAATGCTGTTTTTTTTTTTTTTTTCCTCACACGCCTTTTTTTTTGTCAGTGCAATGGGTGTAAGTTCTGAGGAAATGTGTTGCCTACTGGGTGCCATCATCACGGGATCTGGGATGTTAATGCAAACCTCAATGAGGCTCCAGTTTGTGAGGAAGAAAATTATTCTGGGAAAACTGCTGCTGCAAAGATAGATCAGTTCAATTCAGTAAATGCACTCATACATTAGTTTAATCAAATTAAGCTTCTGTTTAGGCTAAATTTAAGATAGCATTAGTGGAGTTAATTTTCTTTTTCAGGTTGTTGTGCATAAAGTGTTTTCAGATACAGAATTAGAACACTGTGCAAGTTTCTCCCCTGTTTTTCATAAAAAAACTGGAAATCACATTTGACAAGAGTTCATGTCCTAACAGAGGATGGAGTACAGGTCAAAGCTTTTTTCTTGCTCATGTCAGACTCAGTGATGGCACAATTTTTAATAGATTGTCGGGTGAACGCGATGAAGGAAAAGGAGAGCGTGCCGTGCCTGCAGTTATCACAGACTCTCCTTTTTTGAACTCTCATTCAAAAAAGGAGTCATTCAGTCGCATGGTGAGAGATGGATAAACGTTTATGCAGGTCCATTATATCATGAGTTCAACCAAACACTGTGGATTTTGTTTCTATGTGGCTAAAGGCTAATAAAAATGCTATGATACTGCTAGCCTCAATCATAAATTTAGCTTTCTCAAGAATGAATGAGAGCTAGTAAAGGGGGGAAAAGTGCATCAGCAGTGCTGATTCAGTCGATGCTGATTCAAAATGACCTTAGCACATGCATTGTTTGTCCAAACTCGAAGCCATTGTGCTTTCCTCTGAAGTGCTGAGCTTAGACACACCTCTGCATCTCTGTCATCCTTGCACCTAGCTGCTAGTTGGCACCAGATATGTTGCCATTAAGATCCCCTCCAGTCAGCACTTATGCTCTCAAGATGAACATTTCCCTGGATTGGGGAATCAAGGACACCCGGAAGAATAATGGCAGGTAGGATGAGAGGGATAAAGAGATCAAGGAAGAGAATAAGATAGGGATGCTTAAGAGAAGGGTGTTAGGAGAGGAAAAAAGGGGACAGTGAGACAGATGAGATAGCGGAGGCAAGCGAAAGGGGCACTTTGGATGCTGAGAGATTGGAGGAGCGAGAGAAAATAGGACAGTGTGCGGCTGAGAGGGCACATGGAGGTTTTTTTCCCCAAGCATTTTGTCGTGTTACGCCCATGAGGAGGGGGACTCAGCCCAGGGAGCTCTTAGGGAGCGAGGTGACAGGATGAGCTGTGATAGGACAGCTGTCACATGCCACCTTTAGAGGATAGACTGTGTCAGAACAAACAGTGACACCTCGCTGATGATCCTGTGAAGCAGTCCCGCCAGACCACCCTGGACTGGTGAAGTTACTAACCCTAACTCTGAGAAGCTCCTCAGAAATATCCAACAGGGCAGAATCTGGAGATGTAACATGAACAAATACAAAAAAGAAGCACTCGGTTTATAGAACAGAGTACAATAGAATCTAGCGCTAGAAAGTATTGTGGAGATGAATGTCTAATGGGCAGGATGGATTAGCAAGTGGGGATTAGAACAGAATATGGAAGTCCAAATCTCACATTTCTACTCCAGTGAAGTGCTTTTGAAATGGACCGTGATGCAAATCTGAATGGCCAGCAT
>OMLB01063250.1:1346-17917 GCA_900302555.1 Myripristis jacobus | reverse complement strand
CTACAGAACAACAGAGGATCTGATCTGAGGATCTGAATCCTTATTTGGCAAGTCGTGAATCAGGACCTTCCACCATGTAAATCACCCTTCTAGACATCTTTCATGAAGCTCGGCTTTCATTCATACACACAGTTTCCACTAGAACCTACTCAGCTCAACTCGGCTTGGCTCTACTCGGTTTGTAAGGTTTTCCATTAGCTGGTAGTGCCTGGTAACAGGTACTATTTTAGTACCTACTCTGCCGGGGTTCCAAGCGAGCTGAGTCGAGCTGGAAATGTGATGTAAACACCATGCAGGCCACTGATTGGACAGGGAGCAATGACACATGAGAGCGACTCCTTCACAAAAACCAAACCCGCCAATTTTAAAAAAACTGGCAACAGCGACCGTGCGCATTGATCATTGCTGAAGTTGGCAAAGTTGGAAAAAGGCAAGCAAACCGGTACCGTGGTCAAATGAAGAGGTGGAGACTTTTCTGTGCCGACTTTCAGGCCACCTTGCTATGACGACTCCACCAACGATGAGGTGGTATTCAATTGTACTGGAAAACAACCAAAACAGAGTCGAGTAGTCGAGCTGAGTAGAGCCGAGTAGGTACTAGTGGAAAACTGCCATTAGTGGTGCCTCCGCACACCCCTGCCCCCCACCCCTGGACATCAGCAACACACAAATTAGTGTGTTTGAGTGTGTGTGCACCAGGGTGGAGTTCATGAACATCAGCAGGGTGCTGAATTGAGGTCAGTTTTTTGCCTACAAATTCACCTGCACAAGCTTTAACAGCTCATTTTTCATTTTTGTTTTGCATCCCTGTTATCTCAGGGGTCAATTTGACCCCATTCAGTTTTTGACATCTCTAAATACTTAATGAACATTGTTTTTTTGCTTCATATTTAATTGTAAAGGTTTATCAGGACTGAAACAAGTGGTGACAGTTCCTCTATCTTGAATTCATACAGAACGGAGCCAGACACCGACACCAGCAACAAGCAGGGGGTCCTCCAGTGACAGTGCAGCTAGCACAGAGGAGAAGTTGCTGCCGCCAGATGAACCCCAGTCACAGCAGCGCGTTGAAGTCAACGACCAGATGCAAAATCAACAGCTGAACGGGCAGCAGTGTGTAGTCATCATGGACAATACCGCCCAGTACATCAGTGGTAATGGCAACGGCAGCTCCTCACCACAAAGTCCCACCGACCACAATCGACACACTGGGATGTCTGCCAGTGATGGTGATGCAAAGCCAAGCCTGTTACCCCACAGGAACCGCTCATCCTTCAGCGAATCGTCCCAGAATGAGGGTCCAAAACACAGAGTCCCAGTGCAGGACAGCGGTCTTCCACCTCGCAGCCCAAGCCGTGGCTTCATCCTGCCACACATCGGCAGTCCTAAACACAGCACTCCTGATCTCTGTAAAGCAGCTGCAGGATCGACCACTGCACTTTTCAACAAACCTTTGGCACAGAAATCCAGTTTCCATGTTCGTTCCAAAAGTTGCTCTCTCCCTGTGGGTGGTCCTTACACTTCCCTGCGTGGGAAAAAGAGTCCTTCATTTAGAGCAGACGAAAGTGACAGTCTCCTGGCTGAGGTAGACCAAGAGTAGTGGACTTTTCTGTCACAAGCAGAAACCTGATGACCTGAGACCGAGCAGGTGTCCTCTCCACTCGTCCACACAGAAGGAAGTGATGTGACTCACATGTTCTGGGCTGTTTTTACATCTTTTTACAACAATGTGAGGGTTTTGCCTGCACGAACGGCTCAAGACATCCCCGGGGCCACATGGAGGAAGAAATAAATCAGTTTACCGACCTGCATGCACAGATTCAGATCTGTAATGCAAACTGATTCATAAACCCATTCTTTAAAGTTGAACACAGTGATGTCAACGGCATTAAAATCGTATTGGAATCAAATGGTACAGTTTATGAATGCAAAGGTACATATCTGAAATTCAAGGGTTCGATATATAGATCTGTGGTTGGTTTTCATGGATTTATTTTTTTCTACCATCCATTATTGTACCATTTTCCACCGTGGTAGCACTGAGAGTTGGCATGGCTCTTGCTTTGGCCATGAAGAATGTTAAATATGGCTCCAATAATTCTTTGGTGCACACCTTGGTGAGACATAAGGTGACTGACCATTTTTGGCCACTTTCATTACCTTTAGCGGGCAGCCCAATTCACAGCAAAATACAAAAACAACAACAACAAAAAAAACCCAAAAAACCTTAAAAAATAATATGTTGGGTTTTTTTTTTGCTTCTATTTTTATATATTTTGATATTTTATCTGTTATAAGAGAAATGCACCAAAGTGCTGAGTCATTGTGGTGTCAAAGTGGACGAACATAGTTTGGCCGCTTTGAATTCAGAATCTCTTAAAAGAAGGGAAACAGTGAATTTATGCTTTCATCTTTATTGAGTTACGTTTTGAGGAAGTTCATGAAGTCTGATTGTGCTTCTGCAAACCTCTAATTTAAGTCTGAGGACATTTATCTGAAGCTTATGTTTTTTTATGGGGGTTTTTTTGTTTGTTGTTTTTTAACCAGAGATCACCTACCACAGTTTCAGAACGTGGTGCTCTTTGCTTTGACTGTGGTGGCTTTCACTGTTTATCCAAACGTCCTCTTTTAAACAATTTTGAACAATGTACAGAAGAATTAAGCTATGAAAAAACTACAACTACAATAGAAAGATGTACAATAAGGTAGAAAATAAGAAGGGGCACATGTAAAACGCTAGCCAAGTGTTGAGAAGAGGAAATGGGAAAGCTTAATCAACTGGATGCACACGGAGATCAAATGTTGCCTGTTTGTGAAAAGCATTAGAGTATTTATATGAGTATTGTATGACAGTGCCAATGACTTTTTACTTTAGTCATGGCTGAGAGGAAAACCCACCTCTGTTTCTATGTATTAAGTCATAACTTAAGTGCCTAAAATTTATTTGTATGAATAATGATAATATTAGTCGTCATCTTGGCACAATTTGAGAGGCTGAAGGTTTCATCAGCTGATTGTTGCCGTTTGTTAAAGCACTTTCAGGTCAATTAAATTTGTGCAAATGCCTAAATACAAACAGTGATGTGCTACATATTTCTATTTTTGAGGAATGTGTAATTTTGAATCCTTTTGTATATATTTTTAAATATTGTAATATATTTTGCTCTTTTTTGAAATTGTGAAGTCCTTTTAGTAGATCAACCATTTTGTGGAGCATTTTTCTATTAAATAAAATGACTTCATTTTTCAACTCATACAAAGCCTCTGTTCGTCACTTCAAGGCAGCTCTAGATCACCACCTAGTGGCGATAACATGGCATTACATGTATTTGCTGTTGGCTGCGGCTCACCAGCTCAACTTTTCAACACTCCTCCTAAAGGATTTCAGTGATCAGGTAGGATTAAATTTCAAAGCCGTGCTTGTAAATCTACTGAGATTATAATTCACCAACTGGATAATATTGCCTTTAAAATAAGTCAAAGGTGTGATCATTTTTTAAAATTCAAAATTAGAGATCAAACAAAGAGTCAGATTCATTTAATGCCATTAATTAGGATGATCTTGATCCTACAAGGTTGGAATCAGGATGGATTTAGGAACATGAAAGGCTTCATACACAACCAAGAAGTTGCAACTTAACAATTCTTGCATCTTGAATACAGACTTCAAACAGTATTTAGAGAGCCCAACATGTGCTTTGCTTTCACCATTAGAGGTCACACTTAAGGCCTTCAAGTGCTCATCGAAAAACCCTAACCCTAACCCTAACCCTAACCTCCAGCCAACTCTGGAGCCATTACAAGTGCCAAACCTTGGAGCCAAAAAGTAACTCCTGAATATTTGCTATATGTGATAATGCAAAACCCCAACCCTAACCCTAACCCTAACCCTAACACTCTTCACATTTCTTCCATTTCTTCATGTTGCTACGACCCAAACATCGCAAAACAAGCGTCCGACATTACACTTGAAGACAAGAGAGACATTTGGGTCACAGAGTCAAAGTCAACAGGTTATGTCCATCAGGGCATTCAAGTCCCCCTCTCTGTCTGCTGCCATGCATTACCAGACATTCACGCTGGGTGTTGTTTCTGGTGGCACGTCTTCAAACTCACAGATTGTGGCTATCTCTGACTCTGAAATGTCTTATTATGATACCATGTTCTTGGCAAAAAATACTCTAAAGACGTCTGTTAGCGCGACATCAAGATTGAAGCAGAGGTAGATGTTGCAGGTTGAAGGAAACTAAGAGGAAATGGCTCGAATACAGCGGACAGTGGCGATCTCAGAGTGATGATATCAAACAGTGTCAGTGCACCAGCAGGTGGAATTTCCCTTTTTAGTGGGCTATCTGAACAAAGGAAGTGCCGACATCAAAGTGACTCTCAGTCAGCAGCGAGACAGGATGGAGGTCGCACCCGTCTGCCTGCTACTGTGTGAGTACACAATGTTGTTTTTCTTAAGTTTTGGAAATAACCAATCAAAAGTGCTTTGTTTGCTGAGGGGCGTTTGTGTCTTTATGGATGCACAGTCACTGCTTTGTCTTTTATCTACAGATTGTCTTTGTTTAGTTGTTTGTTGGTTAGTTTCCCCCTGTCTTTTTTTTCCTGTCTTCATGTCTCTTCTTCCTTTTGTCATGTCTGCTTTATTTGTCCTGCAGCCTGTCTGCGCGTCAGCCCCGACAGCTCTCAGCTCTTCAGGTACAGCTCCCTCTCGCTGACCTGCACCGACCCACTCAACTCGACGGTTTGGAGGGTGAAGAGGAAGACTTCAGACGGGGGGCTCAAGCCATGCTCTTCGGGCTGGGGCCTGGCCGCCGCAGGCTCACGCTGCACCATCGGAAACGCCTACTCATCAGACAGCGGTGTGTACTGGTGTGAGTCCAGAGACGGGGAGAGGAGCGACTCCGTCAACATCACAGTCACCGGTACGATGCACGACATCACTGAAAATGACATTAAAGGAGCACACCAGTGGCTCTCCATATTTGGCCTAATATCTATTGTCTACAAAATGTACAGACTTCATATTTCTGCTAATCGTCTCCCAAAGCGAGCAGTGGTATTTTAGAGCTGCCATATCATTTCTCCTCCCTTTTCTCCAGCCGTTGGTTTCCATTAATTCCACTACAATATGAAACTGAACTTTCAAAGACTTCAGACTTTCTTCACTCCAGTTTTCCATCACCAGAATAAAGTCCTCCACATTAGTTTCCCCAAAAGCAGCTTGATACTGGGGTGGAGTGAGACACTCCCTCCTCCACCAGGGAAAATAGTCCCCAGGGAAACATTTGCTTTCTACAGCCAATTATCAGCTGTTATAAGCAGAACATTATAAAACGGCTGTTTCAACCAAAAATTCACATTTCAAAATGGGGGGATTTTGATTATATCTTGTGAAATCTTTGGTACCCCCTCATGCTTTGCTAAATCGTTTGTTGCAGTGTAAAATGTGGGTTAGCAGTAGTAAATGGGCCAAACATTCAAAATCACTGGAATGGTGCTTTAATGGATATCTCTCCCCAAATTGACAGCAGGGGCAGAGATGAGTGTGAATGTGATAACTCAAAACCCTTTTATATGAATCTTTTCAAATTTGTGGTGCACACCCATGACCCCTTGAGCAGGAGCCCTGTTGATTTTGGAGACACTGCGACCTTTCCTCTAGTGCCACCATCAGGCCAAACCTTCAATTTGTCAGCACTAATGTTGGCAAATGGGACGCACTGATGCACTTGTTAAACTTAGAGGCAAAGTTTTTGCAACTGAAAACAGGTTATAGAACTTTCTAATCTTCAGATGTTGTTCATCATTTTTTATTGCCTGGATACAGCAATGAGATGTTCAACTTCTGACAGCGATTTTTTTAGTGTTTCATATTTGACGCATAATGTTTAGCTCCAACTTTATTTCTATCGGACCATTACATTATTATTTACTTATCTAAATTTGTCTTTTTCGTAAGATGGCTCTGTGATCCTGGAGAGTCCTGTCCTTCCTGTGATGGAGGGACGTGATGTCACTCTGCGCTGTAAAACCAAGACGACTCCCTCCAGCCACACAGCTGATTTCTATAAAGATGGCGTCTTCATCGGGAGCAGCTCAACAGGAGAGACGACCATCCACAGTGTCTCCAAGTCTGATGAAGGTTTCTACAAGTGCAGCGTCTCTGACTCTGAGGAATCACCCGAGAGCTGGCTGGCTGTCAGATGTGCAAGTAAGAAAAGTCATTCACAGTTACTATATGACATACATTTGCTACTGTTTTTTTTTGTTTGTTTGTTTGGTTGGTTTTTTTTGCAGTGACATATGATGTATCAACACATCATTTAAAGCTGACGACACCATGATTTTGACAAGATGTGCATGTCCAACTTTGTGAACAAATGTTATGAACCATAGTTTTTTATTTATTTAAACATGTTTATGTTCTTCTATAGCGTTCATGGTTTTACATGAATTTCAGGATCATTTGTTGGTTTGTGGTCAAAGGAAGTGTCTTTACCCTTCATCGTATGAGAGACCTTGAATTTTCACTGCATAGCTTCAAATATGTATGGCTTTTCAAAAACGGAAAAAATAAAGATTTTTGAGGCATTTCGTGACAAGTTTACTCCGTGGAGATATATTTTCAATCAAACCAGGGGCGGATCCAGAGAAATATCCATGGGGGGGCTGAAGGGAGGCATGGAAATTTTAGGGGGTGGCAGATAGATAGATAAACAGAAAGAAAGAAAACATTTTTCTAATGGGCAAACACCACAAACCGCTTGAATCCAGAGCCTCCAGCTTAACTCAGTTTGAAACATTCGAATTTCTTAAGCGTGTAAAGGTCAAAATGATTTTATTGTGGTTGCACTCGGACAGGAGGTTTTTAGTCTTGTAAAAAAGGAAGACTTCAGAAGACTTTTATTTTCCTGTCAGATTGCCCAAACTGGGGTGGCAGCTGGGGTGGCCTCGACTGTTTTTTAGGGTGGCAGCTGCCAGCCCAGGCCACCCCGGTAGATCCACCATGTTTTCGGCACCACAGGTTTTCAAAAAGAAGCGTGAGGGACATGTAATGCTCATGAGGATGTTTCAGTTTTGTCATGTGGACGGTGTCAGCTTTCTGTCAGCTGTATTTGTCTCTGTAGTTGTACTTCCGTCTCCGACTCTGACTCCAACTCCGACTCCGACTCCAGCTCCATCTCCGAGTCCGAGTCCGAGTCCGAGTCCAGCTCCACTCCTGTCCGTCCCCAGGCTGGTGTGTCACCTGGTGGTGGGAATTCCATACCTGGTGTCAACCGTGGTGCTTGGCCTCATATGCAGAGACAGGAAAAGAGGTAAGACGCCCCTGAAACTGTCCAAAATGCAAAATCTTTCACCAAAGGATGTGCAGGGCCATTTCACCGTCCTCATATGACTTGTTTCCTCTCTTTCTGCTCACCACCAGCTCGGACGCATGTGAAGCGGAGAGGCAGCGATGGCGTCGTCATGGAAACAGTTGTATAGCGCTTTGAATCTGTTTTTCGCTTTGGTCAGTGTCTGCTTCCCCCCCGTATTTCCATCAAAAGAAGCGAATCTGAGTCTGATCCACTTTGGACTAAATAGCTAAAATATAATGTAAATATAATATAAATGTAGCCTTGATGCTGATACAGAATACACACACATGTACGCCTGGTAAACTCATGCTGTTAAGTTTTTGTTGCTGAAGGTGTGAAAAGGAAGTGCAGAGGGCACTGCACAAGCTTCTCACCTAACAGTGCTTACATGAATTTGAGGTATTGGCCGATGAAGCTGTGAATTTTTAGTCATAACCATGCTTCCAGTGCTCTATTTGACATTTGTGGGTTAAAAAAAAAATAGTTTATTGAATGTGCACCTTTTTTTGGTTGAGTAAATTGTACTTGTACATTGTACATTGTTTGTATTTCATTCCTTTTGTCTTTTTATCGTTTGCATTTTGTATTTTTACACCGTATGACTCATACTCATACGAAAGAAGAGGAGTGTGAAACTTTCATCTCTCCATGTGTCGAATTAAAAAGCAGTTGTGTTGCCAGGACCTTTTTTCGTTTTAGGTCATCACTGCTGCAGCAGGTTTTTGTGGTCACATTTTTGTTGTGAAACTAGGCGACTGTCAGTTCTCAGAAAGCAGAAACCAAACCAAACTTTCTTACAAAAACAAACAAACAAAAAAAACCCATCCACCTCAACCAAGAGACCATTCTGTGAAACAACAAAGTCTCGAGTCCACCTTTTTTTCTTACTAGGCTAAAAATTTGAAGACTTTTTTTAATTTTCTTTTGTAAGCCGTGGATGGAAACTGTTGTGGTTTCTGCTACACAGAGGTGTTCAATTTTTTATTTTTTTTTGTCCATCTAAGACTCGCAGTAGAACTTCCTGTGGTGTGTCAGACACTGGCTTCACTGAATGCAGTTGAGTAAATATTATGTTTTTGCAGGTTATTCAATTAATGAGCATGCTGAAATAAGAGCTTGTGTTTATTAACTGGAGGAGATATTCTTCATAAGCAAAATATGCGTGATGTTCCGTGGTCACCTCCCTCATGGGGCCCTGAGCATAATTTGATTTGCGGGCTGATTTACTGACTATTGTCAACACCTGATCATTCACGCACCGACTGTCAATCTAACACACCCATTATCAGCTTTATTCAGTGCATCTGTGTTGCTTACATTACACCAGCTTTAATCTGGTCATGTTTTTACTCTTCAGTGGCTTTTAATGTGAAAAGGTAGCAAACTCATGAGATTGTTCTGGTGTTAATTTGCACTATAAAACTCAATGTAATACAATAAGCGGCATGCTGAATGTGGTGTGGCAGACGATTTGTTTACTGTAAACAAGTGAACCACTGAACCACAAAATCTGCAACGTACAACAGTGCACAACAACAATTAACTATTAAAGTCAAATACTGCCTCAAGTACTGCATCATTAAAGTTTCCTACTTCAATTAAATACAAGAATGGAAATGTCAAAAACACAAGACAATCAAGTAACTCAATAATGCCAGTTGAAAATGACCGAAATAAAAAAAATCACTAATCACTGATCATGAGACATTTCAAGCGCTCTCTGGAGCCCCCTGGTGGCCACACACACACACACTATTTGTTCTGTTAACATTCAAACATACTGTGTGAGGCCTAATAAACATGCAGAATGAGTGTGTGTGGCAAAAGTACACACGTACATACAAACATATAATGGCATGAGTTCAGTATGAGGAACCTTGTCGGGGTGTTTTTTAAATTTATTACTCTGTTTAATTCTATTTTAATTTGCTTTACCTTCACTTTTGTTCGACATTGTATTTTATTTTTATTGTATATTTATCTTTGCCTTGCTGTTTAACTGATATTGTTACTTCTAAGTGCCTTTGCTGCTGCTGTCACTTTGAATTTCCTCTTTCCTTGATCAATAAAGGTGAATTGAACTGAATCGAATTTTCTGACAAAACAGCTTCGCTTCACTGATTCCTGACTGATCAGCAACTGAGAAAACACTGGATAGTAAAAATCTGGAGTGACGACAGGACAATTTAAAACAAAGTAAACAAAGACAAAGTAAAACAATAGATTCTATCACCCTACCGTTAGCGTTCAACCACTTCCCAGCTAACATTACTGTTTGAAGGCGTTACATGATATCATAAATTAGGCTATTATCAAATGTGATCAAACACTTTTTTTTTTATTTTGGTCTTCATAGTAAAGCTTGGAGTTAAACACTGCGTTCCCGAGAGCAGAACATCGCAGAATGTTCCTGAGTTCAGCAGAACGTGAAAACACAGCAGGACGGCTAACGTTACATGGATAATGTTACTTTCACCTCCACATTTTAGCTGGTGGACTTAAAAAGACACGAATCCAAGGTGTTCATCAGAGACGGAGACTCGAGTCATTGCGACTTGGACTCGAGTCGCTGTTTTAATGACTTGTGACTTGACTTGACAAAAAATAAAAAACTTGACACTCGACTTGGACTTGGAAGTTTAAGACTCGGGACTCGACTCGACTTGAGACACGATGACTTGAATGACTTGATTGTTGCTCATTTCATGTTTTCAGTTTGAATATAAAATATAAAATAAATATCTCTAGCCTGGAATATTACCCGGAATACGAGCGCACGCTGGGAATGGTGTTGTAATGATTGGATGATGACCCTGTCAATCAGTTACTAATATCTTATATTTTCTTTTTATTAAGACCGGATTCTGCAGGTAAGATTGTAATAATGTGATTTGACTTGATCTATTACAGGACTTAACTTGACTTGACTTGCTCAAGAAAAAATTACTTGGGACTTCCTTAAGACTTGAAGGTTAAGACTTGAGACTTACTTGAGACTTGCACATGGGTGACTTGATCCCATCGATAACTAACTACACTGGGAAAGGCATATCCCATTGTATCATGTAACACTATGAAACAGTAAGTGGTTGAATGCTAACAATAGCTGTTGCGTAACATTAGCCGTCGCCCATCTGATTTGCCAATGTCCATTGTTTTCTCAGTTGCTGATCAATTGGGAAGTTTTTTCTGAAGTGGCGTGGGAAACGAGGAAAGAAGCATCTGATGCGAAAATGACTGCCAGTACAAAATATCCTTTATTGACATGACGATAAAGTGCTTACAGTAGCTACCAAAACAAATGAGAGAAAAAGTCAATAAATGATATTTAATGCACAACTGGAACAATAACAGCATTAAAAAAAAATGACAGCTTAAACATTTCCAACCACAAAGCCACAAGCAGCACAACACAACAAAACTATTAAGGTCACAGTTTATCAGTGTATCAATAAGTTAATCCCTTGATCATATTGATAAAGCTGAGTGTTTTGTCAGGAGTGATGGTTTCACTCCTCAGTGGAGTGAACGTTTCCACAGTCGTCTCTCAGCTGCAGGCAGGAGGTGATGTGTTTAGTGCAACAGTTTGGTTTCTCTCCTAAAATGTATTTCATACAATCTTTCTGTCGCTTATAAGCTTTCTCACACATACACACACATGTCAGGGCTGTCAAAAATACATTCAATATCAATATTAACTGACCACAGCACGGCGTCACACAGCTAAAAACAAAGCAAAACAAAAAAGCCTGAAAAGTTTAGGAAAATTTATGAAATAACATCTGCAAACATCTGCCTCACATACAGATCTGCAGTGAGGCACCAGCTTTTTCCTGTTTTCCAGGCTACATTTTTTTTTTGTTTGTATTATTTTTCTTTTTGGTTATGCACAGTGAGTCTGCGGGTCTGGCTGATGTTGAAAAGACCCTGTGAGCGCAGCCAAACTGTGAACATTTTTATCTAATTTTTCAAATTTTCTGTCAGTAAACGTTTAAAGTAAGAGTTAGTCCATCGCCAGTTATGATTTTGCCATGGTCAATTCCAGATTTATCAAAACAAACAAACAAAAAAAATGTAATGTATTATTATTATGGCCATGCTGCAGTTTAATGAGGCATTTGATGCAAAATTTAACCCTAACCCTTACACACACACCCATTTTTCAGAGTTTTAAAAGCAAAAATATATATTTGTGAGAAATCATCATTCACGTAAAAAAGAGCACCAGGATGTCATAGAAACTTAAACTGCCTGAGTCAGTCCTGTTTTTGGGATGGGAATGAGGCCTAAATGTCACTCTCACAAGGCTCCTGTTGGATAAACTTGGATTATTTTGTCTCTGAGCTCCAGTCTGACAATGTGGTGAAGCAGCAGACATTCAGCCACAAGGTGGAGCTGCTTTGAATGAACTTAACTGGGAGCTGAAACCAGTAAAATACCAACAGGGTGGATTAAACTGTACGGTGGAAAGAGGACACTCAGTGGCGGCTCTCACATTGCAGTGGGTCATTTGCTTCATTTCGCTTTAAAAAGTTTAAATTAATCCTTCCCCAAAACCAGAATTAATTTCATAGTATGTGCAGTGAAGTACAGTGCATTTAAAACTGGATAAAGTCTGTCATTACCTGTCATCACTTATTTTAGTGAAATAACAAAATTCACAGGAATGTGTCTAAACAACTTCACAACCATCATTTCAAAAAATAGATCAAATGGATCAAAGACAAGCGCACACATTAAAATCTCAGTAGTGAAACAGTTAAAAAGCCAGTGTAAAAAGGCAAACATATTTTGAGACACTAAAACTTCAACATTTCATCAGGCAGCACCTTCATTCAGAAGTTAAAGACGCAACAAAACAAACTGTTTTCACACTGTTACTTCAGTTCACCACTAGGTGGGGGCGGCATTAAACTTTTTACTGTCCTGTCAAGACCCGACTGGTGAGACATGACAACTTAAAAGGTGTGCAGTTTTACTATTAAAGATAATTTAAGACAATAAAAAATTCTCCCAAATACCAAATACCATGGAAAGCCAAAGAAAAAGGAGCATTCAGGGTCAGAAGAAAACCCACAACAAGAGTACAAATCCCCCCTAATCTGCCTCTAATCTGCTGAACCCAGACTTACCTAACACCCCTTACCTCTGGTCTTCACGCAGTGGCAGTGACTGTTTTTTTTTTGTTTGTTTTTTTTAGGATAAAAAGCAGTAAAACAGTAAAAATGCATAATCTAAAATAATCACATTTGTTAAATGATAGAGCCAGAAATTAAGTTTGTGTGTTTAAAAGATGCTTTTGTAAAAATTGAGCATGGGTTGGATATAATTGCATCAGGACATGTGTGAGCTTGTCCGGCATTGGTTTCTAAGGAAAGTACCTGCTGACACGATTGTTTTTAGGTCCAAAAAAGAGTCAAATAAGTAAAAAGAGAGGGCCCGTCCCCCAAAAAAGGCTGGGATGGTCCTCCGAACAAAGCCAGCTAGCTTCAGTCTGCCCTCACGTTCACTCATGGGGGGATTCTGTTGAAGATCTTTCATAGAAATAAAGCCTGCCTACTCTGAACCTGACCTCTTTTTCCTGACCTGATCTGGCCCAGTTGGGGGAACCTTTGTCACATTTACCACAACACTACCAGGTAAAAAAAAAACCCAACCTCGATGAACCCAAAGGGGGTACCGCCACTACACCTACCAGGGGATTGTGCTCCCAGGCAAACACTGAAGCACCAGCCTCCTATCCTTAAACCAAATTACTGTATATCACCCCCAGTAGTGCACAGACGACCAACACTAACTAGTCAAGGCTTCCAGTTACATGCAAACAGCACAGATCCGAAGTAAACCCAATGTCCTACGATCCCGTTCCTAAGCCGATTCAATGTCCTATCAGCTGCGAAACAGACACGATGTGTCCCCCGTTTGTCACAACCCAGCTCGTGCGCCAAGACATTAAACAGGAGCTACGCAGTGGTGAACTGAAATGGCGTGCAAAGTTATTCTTGAAGATACGATAACCAAAAACCTAAACTTAAACAGTGTGGTGATCAGTGCTATCATTGTGTACCTGACAACAGAGTGTAAGAGATGGGAGTTTGATCTCAAACAAGAAGGATGAATTAGGTATGATATCGTGTGAGCATCATTTTTGGAGAAACTGCATCAAATATCATCTCAAAAACTTTTAATTTTGTTTGAATTTTCAGGGGGTCCCTAAACTTTTGAGGGCTTTTGAGGGCAGCTGCCATATTTGCTGTTAAATAAGTAAGTAAATGTGGTCTGAGCAAAGGAGTTGATGTTTGGAGTGAACAGAGTCAGGTGGTGCGTGACGGTCAGAAAATGGTTCACTCTGTTTCCCATTAGCTGGCCCATCTCATGAGGTTCTCCATGTTCTTCACCATGCCGACTGTGTACTCCATGATTTGCTTCCTGCTGTCTCACATCCGCTTCCTGTGCTCCACCACCTTCTCCATCTTCTCAACCTGTTCTCACCATCTCGAAGTTCACTTGTGCTTCTGTGAAAACACCAAAAATGCCACACTGAGTTTTCATGCTGTCAAAGTGAGGCAGTATACTGTTCTAAATCTAAAGGGCCACTTCGACTGACCCTCAAAATATTTCAGTAAATCAGAAGATAATGGGTTAAAAATCAAAAACCAAAGGTTACCAAACAAGAATTTGTGACTTACGGTTGGCTTGACATCTACGCACAGCTACAACAGCCAGACCAACAAGGACAACAAGACCAACAAGACCACCAAGGACACAAAGAACAATAACGACAGTACCTGAAACTATATACATAGAGAAAAAACACATTTAGGTTGGGAAGGAGGGTTGTCCACAAACTGGAGGGTCTAGATTAAAGAACTTCCATTTCTCTTCCATGATGTCTAGTATCTAGGAATACAATTACTTCAAAGCAGTGATCAGCAATTTCAGTGTTGTCAGCACATGAAGTTCATCGTAATAGCCTCTGAAATATTAACTTCAAAACTACAATTACTTAACAATTACTTTAAAATCAGGCATCTTGGAGGAACAGAGGACCAATGTCTCTGAGCCAGACGTTAAATTAATGTGTGGTGCTGCAAGCTAATATTTACCTTTGTGACCATCTGTCATCTTTGAATCATTTTGTTTGTCCTCCGTTCTGTTTGAGACTGTAAAAAAATGACAGACAAAAGGTTTCCAGTGAGTTCCAGTCAAGTCAAACAAACAGGGAACCACTAATTTGTCGGCTTCATTAAAAAACACCTTGAATAACTGGCTGTGGAAAGCAAACCCACCAAACACAACATGCCATTTGGACGTTATGCAAGATTTTCTTATTTTTGAAATGGTGAGCTGTTCGTACCTACTTGACAGTTTCGACTGTGGCTCCAGTCTTCCTCAGAAGTGCTTCAAAATGAACTTGATCGGTTTCATTTGGACATTGTTTTTTGAGCTAAGTCCTGCGGGCAGTGTTTAGTCTTTCTGATTTGGACCCAGTTTTAGCCTCAAAATAGACGGTAGATGGTTAATAGAGATGTCTTTGCAACCACTTGAAAATGACAGCTTTCCACCCGTCACTTTTCAATCAAATGCTGATGGCAATGATGTCTTTTCAGCATCTTTTCAACAAATTTTTACTAGGTGCGAGGAATACCAGAGTGAAGAAAGTTTGAAGTCTCTGAAAGTTCATTTTCAGAGTGGAATGAATGGAAACCAACAGCTGGAGAAAAGGGAGGAGAAATCAGCAACATGCAAACATGAAACATGCAAAATCACTAGTGTGGCCCTTTAATTACAGAAAATGTGCACCATAGTAGCTTCGCCATGCTCACCAGTTAGGTCAATATAGCCCCTCCGGACCTGACTGTGCAGTTTGGGAACCGAACATTTGTAATGTCCTGCATCAAGTAGCTCGACTCTGGAGAGTTTGAGGGAGATGTTTCCTTTGGTCATTTCCTCATGGAAGAGGGACGTTCTATTTTCAAATCTCTTGTCCTGCTGAGTGGGATCATCCTGTCTATGACGGTACACGTGGACCAGGCTGGTGTTGAGGCTCCACTCCACCGTCAGAGTGGTCACATTAAATGGAGGCTCCAGGTGACATGGCAGAATGACATCATCACCAACTACAGCCCTTACTGGCTCTGGGAAACCGACCACCTTACTCTCACCTGGAGAAAAATTTACATGACGTTATCTTACTTGCAGAGAATTTTGCAGAACAGTATAATCTGTGATTTTGACACAACTGATTATCAGTAGAGTATCATAGCGTACTGCTTTATTAAGCAGCAGCAGAGGAGGCAGGGTCGAACCTGCTGGATCCCGGCAGAGAGCGTTTGTGTCGGATCGGCGCTTGAAGCAAGAGCGCGTGAGGAGAGTGACCAGAAGGAAGACAGAAATAAGGAGAAGCATGTTTTTCTGCAGCCTGGCAGTAGGAAAAAGTAACAGCAGTGAGGCGTAGCTGCTCCAAGAACGGACCAGAGAAAGTCTAGGAATGGGAGACTAATGATGAAGTGGGAAGTGAGAAAGGACAAGAAGTTTGAAGGGAATTGTCAGGCAGAATCGGGAAAATATCAAATGCATTGTTCAGTTTGGGATGAGTCAGGTTAATCCCTTGCTTTTTGGATGCAGAGTAAGAGGAACAGGTAGGGCTACAGGTTGAGGAGGTATGAGGCCTTTTTCTAAATGCATTTTCCGATTAAAAGGTATATGCCAATATTATTCCATATACAGTGCATTTGGACTATGCATTTACCGCAGTTTGGGACACACAGCCTCTTGCCTGATTACATACAGCTGAGTAAACATTTTGCAATCCTGGGGCAGAGATGGATTCACAGTTGAAAAGCCACACATTTCTGGTCCTAAGGAGAAACACAACTACTTTGTAAACATTATCAAAGACTTGGATATCAACTGGTTTTGAGATATCTGCAAGGGAGGCTGCATTCACATGGTCCAAATCAGAGTATGCATGGCTGCATGTAAACAGGAATATTCATCTACGCCTACAGGGGATTTTAAGTACTGAAACAGAGACATGGAGATACAGCCAGTGTGATGCAGATAAAAGCTGTGCTGCTGTGTTCCAGTCTGCATCTTATATAAACACAGGAAATCTGACAAAAAAGGGAGAGAGCTGCAGGCTAACCTTAAAGGGCATGAAGAGCAACAACACCGTAAAAGCCATAAGACAAGACAGTGGGAACA
>OMLB01063249.1:10007-48050 GCA_900302555.1 Myripristis jacobus | reverse complement strand
TTTGGTGGTGAGGCAGAAGTTATTATAATCTGTGTTAGTTTTCATGTCACTAGGGAGCCTGTTCCATTCTCTGATAGCCCTGATGGAAAAGGCGGATTGGCTAAAAGCAGAGCTCCTTTGTGGAACTTTGCAGTCCCCACTCGATACAGATCTTAAGGCCCTTGTTCTCTGCTCAGAACAGGTTACCACATATTCAGTCATTCATTCATTCATTCATTCATTCAGTTTTACACAACAAATAATACAACCTTACTCACTTAAAGGCATAGAAAAGGAGCAGGAGGAGAAAAGATCTCATGCTGTAGGACCCTTTCTTCATATTAAATACATGCCAAGAATACAGATGGTCTGCCGGTTTTTATTATTTATTGATTTCTTAGCACAAATCGTAGAAGAATCCAGACGCTCCTTCATTTGGTCTGAGCTCCTCTTGGTGTCCGGTTCTTCTTCCTCGCTATATTTTCTTAAAGTCAGGACATGCGAGCAGCATCTGAGGGGATTCCCCGGGGATCTCCACGGTGTCGCTGCTCGCACTGAAACACTGGCCTCATTTATTTATTTATTGTTGGTGTTACAGCGGCCATATGTTCACTATAGTTCTGTCTGATCCTCGTCCAGAACAACATATGTTCTGCTTTTCAGTGCCACTGTTTGTCCTCCTTACACTGAAAATTAAGAGACCGTCCCGGAGCTTCTGCATGTTCAGAGTTTTCTCTCCAGAACGTTCCTGCTGATCTCCTCCCAAAGCGAGCAGTGGGGTTTCAGAGCTGCCACATCACTCCTCCTCCCTCTCCTCCAGCCGCTGGTTTCCAGTCTTCCCACTACGATATGAACATGAACTTTCAGAGCCTTCACACTTTCTTCACTCCAGTTTTCCATCAGCGGAATAAAGTCCTCCACATGAGTTTTCCTAAAAGCAGCAGCACTGTTGGGTTTTCAGGACTTTTTCACACTGAAACGCTCCCTCCTCCTCCTCCTCCTCCTCCTCCTCCTCCGCCAGGGAAAATAGTCCCTAAGCGGGGAAACGTTTTGCTTTCCACAGCCAGTTATCAGCTGTGTGGTTTGTGAGTGTTGAGGACTTTGTTCGCCGCACAAGCAGAACATTATAAGGCGGCTGCTTCAACCACAAACTCAAGTTTTGATTCCATGTTGTGAAATCTGATTTGATAAACGGTTTGTTGACGTGGAAAAACCTTCAGGATCAGCGGGACGGAGCTTGAACTTCTTTAACCTCTGCTCTCTGCTCAGGTTAGCGTGTTGTGGTCGGTCACGGCTCCTTGCTGATATTCTGTGGTTTGTAAATTCCTCCAGCGGGCATGTTTGTGCTTTATTTATTTGCTTGTTTGTTGGCAGGATTTCTCTCAATGTTAAGAGCAGATTAGCAGGAAACTCGGTGGAAAAGCTGGTCATGTGGAGAGCAAAGGATGTACTTTTCACATATTATCCCCTGGTGGGCGTGGCAAGGGGCGTGGCTAACAGCAGCTCTGCTGAGCAACTCCAATCAATCAGATCAATACAAAGTCAATCAACAAGCAGGAATGTTCCTGTGGTACAAACACATCAAGAGTGTCAATCCCATAGACACTGACTGACTGACTGTGTGTGTGTGTGTGTGTGTGTGTGTAGTTACCAGATAAGTCCATGTCCAGTCTGGTTCGGTTCTACTACTCGTGGAAGAAGAGTCGCAGTAAAACCAGTCTGATGGACCGTCACGCCCGCAAGCACAAGAGAGAGCGAGACGACAGGTGAGCCATAGAGCAGAATGGCATTCTGGGTAGCCAGTAACACCAGTCTCTTCACTTAAACCTAGTTTATTCTGTTGCCAATTATTTCATGGCCCTTTCACACCGGCCTCTGGTGCAGACTTGCAGAATTTGCAGTTTGATCTGAAACAAAACATGTCATAGAAAACCGCCAGCCGAGGCCAGAAGGACCTGAATGATGGAGAAGGTTTTTACCAAATGATGTTACAGTGTCAAGTTATAAAGTTATAAAGCTAATAAGTTAAAATGTTATATACCGTATTTCACCAATTAATCGCCGGGCCGCAAATAGCCCCCTGGTTCTTTTAAACGCTTGGGGTCTGCACCCATTTTGCGTATTAAACGTCCACCCAAATAACCGCCGGGGCGATTAAACCCAAAATAAGGCTATTCACCTTATTTTTGCAGAAGTAAACAGTTAGCCACACAATAACTGTGCAGCACTTCTGTTTTCTGTCAAAATAAGAGAGCTAGCTAACGTTAGAAAAAAGGGTGTACCGTAATCTTAAATCGACCGACTATAAATATGTTGGACAGTAACTGTCATCACAATAACGGCCTGGTGCAGGTCTGTGTAAAAATAAATAAAGGCCTGCAGCGCCTGGTTCTTTTAAACGCCTGGGGTCCAAGCTGATTTTGCGCATTAAACGCCCGGGCTATAATTGGTGAAACACGGTATTTCAACACAGTTCTTAGGCTTGTACTGATGATTGAACTGGGAGAGTTTCAGATCCATCCTAGTGTTGGAGATGCTCACACAGGCCATCACATAACATTGGACTTTGAGAAACAAGTGGGATTTTTACTTGCAGAATCCAGGCCTTCAAAATAACCCTGCCCACTTAGCAACTTCATCTGTTTCTGTGTGAAAATAAATTCAGGGGAGTCTCTTCGATTTCTAATCCAGTCACATTCTGCTCCTACCCCAACAGGAAATTGATGGCAAGTCTCTTCTCCTGATGCAGCGCAGTGACGTGTTGACCGGTTTATCTATCCGACTCGGCCCTGCCCTCAAAATCTATGAGCGCCACGTAAAGGTGCTGCAGAGGACCCACTTCCTGGAGGACGAAGACCTCTGAGGCGGTCGACTCACCGGCGGCGCTCGCTTGAAACGCAGACACCGCTGCATCGAACCGACATGCACGTCCTCTTGGATCTGCAACCCGCCACCCATCTCCACACATATGAAGGAGGTGTGTGGGGAGAGAAGGCCATGGTGGAATTCACTTTGACTGTGAGAAAGACAAATAACTATAAGGACAGTCATCCTACCTCTCATTGTGGTCTTTGAGGAATGATTTTCATTTCACCCATTTGGTCATACAATTGCATCGACAAGGGAACTGACTTCTATGTTGTGGGTTTGTTTTAAAGTGGATGAGGGTTGACATTCCTGCAAGGGGAAGGGGAGGGGGGCTGCAGCCAGAAAAAGGGACTCAACTTTGTACCAAGTGGACCACCTCTGGATCAATGGACCCACAGAGAGATGACTGCATTTATGGTGTGGCTGCAGTTCAGCCGTACGCCCACGTGAGAAGTGTTGGGCTTGTTATGGCTTGAAAAGTTAAATTCCTCCCTTCATCCTGATATGGTACTGGCACCTTGTTTTTTTTCCTTTTCTTTTCAGAAAGTGTTTCTAAATCACACAAGTAAACAAAAAGCACATCTGTTGTGTGTTTTCCTTTTTTTTGATGAGATGAATAGATTTCATTATAAAGTGCTGGGTAAGTCGGGCTGTCCGTCTCATGTATCGGTCATCAGAGCTCGATTCCTGACTTTCTCATCATACCACCAATAGCTGCTGATGTTGAATCGTATCATCCATGTCTTTGAGACATGGCGATATAACCAGTATGATATAATACTACCTGCTGGCAAGGCAATATATGACATTTTTGTTCATTCCTTTTTTCTCTTTTCTTCCAAACGACTGTGCTCCAACTTAATATGGATGCATTTTGAGGCACAGTTGCAGATGGATGTGCCCAGAAAATATGCAGCCTAATGGAATCCACCTGCACACATAAGCAAAACAAAAGTAATACCTTGGGGGAAATGTTATTGTAATACCAAATATGTTGTTTTAAACTTAATACAGCAGCTCAGTGTCCTTTTACAGAGCCGACATCTTGATCAAATGCAATATTTTGTGTTATCATCCATTAATAATTTGTCCCGTGTCCGTTTTGTGTTGTTGTGATCTAAGCCAGCCATTCGAAATGTAACATTCCATAATATGTACTCTACATTTCCAGTGTATCTCTTCACATTTTTGTTATGCTGAGTCTGATAAATAAAGCTCTTGTCTCCCTTTTCAGTCACTTGTGATATTTTTTTGTTTCCGCAAATCTATACTTAGCCTGAATACAATAAATATTTCAATGGGTCAGTGACTGAAATCCAATCCTCACCTTGTGAGGGTGACATGCTGATGGCTCTCTCCAGTCTCAATTAAATATTGTGAATAAACTAGCGACTGCATATACAAGTCACGCACACTTTATTCCTCCTTTAAAATTCAAGGTCCTCATTTAGTCTCTCAGGTCTCAGTTTTTACAGCATTCTGTGAAATGGACATTCAGTGAAAGGTGAGTGTTTGGTAGCAATGAAACCTCAATGTTTTATCTGTTTCGAAAGCATTATTCCTATGCCAGACATGGAAAATATGACTGTGAGAGCTGACAGGATAATTTTATTGTAATCAGTGTACATTTTCAGCAATCCAGAAGAAATGGCATCACCACAGTATAAAGGAGAGTTGGATGTCAAAGCTCAGACAAACACTGCGGGAAGCCAGAAAAGTCAGTCTCCCACTCATTGTTCCCAGCTTTGTGAAAAAGTTGTTTACGTTCACTGATTGGGCTGCCCTAAGCTATGGAAATAACGTGAATTGTTCAACTGGATGGTGTTCTCCGTCACACCGTTCACAAAGTCGCCAAGGTAGCAAAACAGAAAAGGACAGTCTCTGCTTCGTCCTTTGCACTCGTTTGTTAGTTTTACTGAATTAAGACTTTGCTGCATTTAACTCAAGAGTTCCTCTAGCTCTATCAGTCCCCTTTTCACCAGACCACCAATCACAGTAAGTGTAATTAAAGTGGCTGGCGACTCCCTGTTATGGAGTGACAAGTAGAGTCATCATTATCCCCATTTGTGTGTGTTGTAACTCCACAGCACGCGTTCTGACATCCATCCAGTTTAAGTGGTCAGTGATGGCAGATGTGTGTGTGTAGTGACTGGTCCTGGGTCTACAGGATGAAGGGGAATATGGAGGAGCGCAGGGTGGGGTAATCTCTGAACTCCTTCAAGTAGCTGCGGTGCTTGCCTCTGGCCCACACAGTCATCTGGACGAAGGCCACGGCAGTGAAGAAAGCCACGGGCAAACACTGGGTCATCACTGTGAAGCCGATCCAGGAGCCCAGCTGTGAACAAGACGTTTACACACACACACACAGACACGCACACACACAGTAAATTGTGGTAATCAACATGCAGTCGAACCACTAGATGGCAGCAATGAGGCATCTTACGCTTCTTCTCAATTGCTTTTTTTGCAATTGTCACAAGTGTCTCATGGGACATCACAACTCTACTGCATGTCTGCAAAAGGTAGTAACGCACCCAAAACATTTCATTCACGCTTCCAAATCTAGTTATCGTGTCAGTAAATTGTTCCAATGCCACCAAAGTCCAGAGTTGTTTTGGCATCTGGTGAGCCGTACTGGTCAAAATGTTTAGATGTTTTCCACCATGGCAGCCAAGCCTGGAAATGCCTCTTATGTATAAATCTGTTTTGTTCAACTTTTTTGTTGATGCTACTTGCTGTAACAAGAATGTCAGCTTTGTCTCTCTAAATCTCACTGTGTATCACACTTTTTAGATTTGAGTTTCAACAACCTGTGCACAAGTTCACTGGGAAAAGTCAATACTACAATAGTGCACATTTATTTACAGTAAAAAATGTACAGTAGGTATATGTCAAAGATTATGGAATATACATGTATGTCTGGCAGATTTTGATAACTGAGAGAATCATTTTGCATGTGAGGGCATAAACAAAAGAAAGTTTAAAAGTTGTGAAAAGTATGATCACTTCACTGAGAATCAGCTCATCAGTTTTGCAATTTGCTTGAATGAATACAAAATTCAGCTATGTTGTGAACAGCAAACTAACTATTTAGAGATTTGAACATATTGTTTAAAAAAAAAATCTCATTCATTTCAATTCAAAAACTTTAAACTCAAAGGAGAAAACATGGGTTGTTGGTGATACTAGTTTTCTTCAACATTTCAGAGTTAAATATTTTCCTCTTTCGTGCATAGCGGACACTGCTTTGAAAAGTTCTATCCAAGCTTTGTTTTTACTCACAGCAAAAGACAAATCATAACCAAACTTTCCCTGGAATATGTGAAATATTTTCATATCTAGCTGATGACGAAAACTTTGAATTCCCAAACTGTGATAATGTCAGTGATAGAAAACGTATTACGCTACATCTAATGTCTGGATGTGCTTTGTTTCTGGGAGAGGTCGGCAATAAACTTAATTTATTTCTACATGATCTATGATTTGTATTCTTGCATTTACTGGGCTGTTTTGTATGAGTGTCTCAAAGTATCTGCTCACCTCATATGTGTAGTTTGGACAGGAGACCAAGGCAAAAATCCATGTAAAGGGATTCTTTGTTGGATAAGGAATCTTTCTGACTTTTGAACCTGGGACGACACGTAAACAGAAATGACACACTGTATTGAGCAGAATTGCTGGTTTGCTGTTTGAATTAAATCGATAATGACGTGATAATAAGGAAAATGAAACGATAAAAAAGCTCACCTGGAGTTTTGAGGTTGCGGAGTGCAACATGGATGGAAAAATTCCCCACTTGACAGAACTGTGGGGATACAGACATCCAGAGATGACCGTCTTACATGAGAATCGGCTCAGCCAAGATGCACACAACCTCAACCACTGCACACTTACCAAGAAAAGGTAAAGTGCTGCTTTCACCTGCTGCTCTCCATAATCTGTTGACGTGACACAAATAAACAGATTAGGACGGCGTTGAACATCTTAGACTGATGAGTTGAGCTGTGCATGGCAGTGGTCAGTGCTTACAGGGCGTGGTGTAGAGAGGGTGGTTAATGTAGTAAGCCATCCAAGCTGCAAAGCACCAGTAATAGCCGCAGTTCTGGAATAGAAGATGGCATCATATGAAGTCAGAGTGTCCGGATAGAGTTGCAAAAATTGTTTGGTCTTGTGGTGTTTTATCACGGCACCCAATAATGTATCGCACACACTCAAAGCCCAAAGCATGCACCTCACAGCGCAGTCTCTTCACCTTAAATATGTTTCTGAGAGGCATCGTCCCATGGGAGATACGATGGACAAACAGCGTCTCCAGAATCCTCTTGATGTAGTGAAAGGAGTGACACATGCAGGCCAAGCTGCAGCAGGAGACATGTGATAATATTTTCATATTTAGCTTTGATTAATACATTGCCCTGAGGCAGCTGACTACACTTGGCCCTGATTCACTGTCAACACAGCAATAATATGCCTCACAACTGTCTGCAGTGTCAGAGGGCATCTGTGCAAAGCCCGGGATTGTGCAACACGCTACACAACAGATCCCTGAACACTTGTGTGCAAGCTGACACTCACTGTACGACCCAGTGTTTGCTGCTGGTGAAGTCGTATTTCGGAGCGTAGATGAATGGCAGACGGAAGTAGAACATTAAGTAGATGAGCAGTGGACCAGCACACTCTGTCAGGAACACCTGAAAGTGACCAAAGAAAAGTGAGCAATTCAATTCGGTTCCGTTCCATTTCACTTTACCTTCCCTGAGGGGAAACTCTCCTTGCAGCCGGCGGTATCAGAGCAAGCACAACCAAATCTAAACTGAGACACACACAAATACATCAAAACATGCCACGAAGCAGGATTAGCAAGTTAGCCAGTTAGCTTTAAAGTGTTACTGAGCATCTTATGGAATTTTGTTTATTATTAGCAACCGTCATCAGAGATGGCTGGAACACGATCCTAACGCCGACATTCAACGTTTGTCTTATAGATTCAAATCACCAGTTTAAAGCATAATCTTTTCCCCACTTATCTGGCTATCTTTCTCATCCTGGTTTGTGCAACACCATCCAGCACGAGATTCAAGAGTGACAATGGATCAATGTCTCTGAACCATTCTGTTGCCAGACATTTAATTTTACAGGTCATGAAGTTCGTAGGTTACATTTTATGGATACTGAAGCAGTTAGGCCACTGTTGACAGGAGGAGACTTCTCCAAAGAGAAGCGTCTTGGATGCAAACTCAGTATCCTGAGGGCTAGAATGAAGAGCTGAAATTAAATTGCCTTTTGCAAAACCAGATGGCTGGCACTGATTTACATATAACTGTCATTTTTATGAATGCTGTGTATTATGATGAGTCTTTATGTGGCAACATGTTGCCGGCATTATCTGAATCTGATTTTTGTTTTTTATTAGTCATTCATCCTGCTGTCTAATTCACAAAATATGTAAACTTTTTTATCATGCACACCCTGTCATTTTTATGGATGTTTCATACCATGATATGTAGATATGTATATTATTATTTTTTCCTCTTCTTTTTTCCCTTAATTAGTACCTAAGGCATCATCATTGGAAGATCCCTGGGTACTGATAAATAAGGATCACGCCCACAGCAGTGTGATCTGTCTTTTACCACTAATATTTTTGCTGCATTTATTGCATGATTTGTTTTAATTTTTACTGTATTTATTGTTTGCTTCATTTTTATCATGTTTTATTATGTTTACTTTTTATGCTCTTATCTTGACAGTGTGTATTATTTTTACTTGTTATGTAAAGCATGTTGTGACTATGTTTTGAAAAGTGCTGTACAAATACAGTTTATCATTATTATCATTTTGTAGTTTAATCCATAGGTGGTATAAACCTTCTAACAGAGGAAAGAAACAAAGAAGAAGAAACAAATTCCCCTCAGTGAGATGAACAGGACATTCCAGTATTGCTGTGGCCCCCCTGTTACCCCACAGCTCGGTGCAAACTCAAAGCAAAAACTTCTCCTCATCTCCTCTGACAGGCATTCGATGAAACAATAACAGCATTCAACAAGTGCCCGAGAGCAAATGAGAGAGCATGCAATACCACAAATGATATGATCAAGTGGAGCAGCACAGCTGACTGCGGGCTTGGCTTGGTGGACGGTGAGGAAACTGATCTCTGAATCAGCACCTCTAGCAGAGCCCTGGTTCAGCTGGGCTGACTGATGGCTACTGTTGATCTCTGTCATGGCGCTAGGGAACTTTTGTCCTCCTCCACCCATAATGATATCAGTCTAAAGCCTAGCGGGGCGACAGGGCTTGTATCAGGGTGGGCAAGGACAGAGAATGCAGAGGCTGGGTGGGCATGGGTGTGTAAAGAGGCACCGGTGGTGAAAGGCAAGAGGGAGGTCAGAGGGATAAACACCTGCAGGAGAAATGGGGCCACAAGATTATGTGTCCTGGGACAGAAAGCAGGGGGTGCAGGAGGTGACAGAAAAATGAACCACAGCACTGTCAATGCAGGGAGATATTTATATGCAAGATAATGAGCGACTGAGTGGACCGTGAGGGAGCGTGCCTGTTGGATTTTGCAATGCAAAAATCTGAATACTGTGTCGCATGTGTGCATACGCAAGCTTGTTCGCTGAGTAATACCACACACAAGCCCCCAGACCACCTCACTGCTCACTTGGGCATCCATTCCCCACATTGTCTAGACATTTTTTTTTCTTTTTACACAGTCTCTAGTGGGGACCAACCTGCCTCATGGGCTGATGAGGACAAAACCCTAGTCCCCACAAAAAAGGCTTTTTGAAAAAAGGAGTTTTGGCTTCCTAGTGAATGTTAGAAGTGGTCAAGCATGGGCTAATTATTTTTAGGATTAGGGTAAGGCTGTTGAGAATGAAGAAAAGTCAATACAGCGTCAATACAATACACATGTATGTGTGTGTATGCATGTGCACGCAGGCCTACTCACAGTTCCCCATGTGACCTGAGCTCCTAGGTCACTGAAGTAGAAGCTGGCTGTGGTTCCCACAGGAAGTGTCTGCAGAACTTCCTCATCTCTCAGACACTTGGCCTCTAGGAAACATGATGATGTGCAATCATTGGCCAAGAACAGGATCCACTTTGCGGTCTGTGATATCATCACAACAACCATGATACATACATATAAATACATAATGTATCACGATAAAATGATGCTGGCAGACTTACTCGGATCCAAACGCAAGGACTGTCTGGCTGGATACCACTTTGGATCTGACAAAATTAAAAGGGGCTTTACTGTTGGCATGCTGTAGAGATTATTGTATTAAAAGGAATACCAATGAAAACCGCACTGCTATGTCTAAATTTCATGCATGTCTATTTCAAACACACTCACTTGATTTGTGAAACAGAGCCTTAATATCTAAAACTGTAGAAGTTGGTTCCACCTGCATGCACAGACAAATATAAAAATATGATCAACTCGAGGTAGTGCAATCATCAGCAACATTTGTAATGGGCTGCATGAGTGTACAGGGACTGCTCTATTGACATTTTCCACTGAGCAATAAAAAAACACAAAAATAGAATCAGCATTACTTTTCACCAGAGGAATTCCCATTTCCTTAGGAATTTGTTTGACTTGCATCTTTCCATTTTCAGCTGTGATCCCTGATGTTTCTGACACAACTGCACATTCAGACAAGCAGCTAATTACATGTGTCTGCCCGCCTATTGGCCCCGTGCAGCACAGGAATGTGCTGTAGCTGGAGCAGAAAATTCCTGCCAGATGAAGGGGGAATTTTCACCTCCTAACTGCAATCCTACCTCAGCAGGAACCTAGTTGGTAATGGCCGCACTTGACTGTGCCGTCTGTAAAGTAGATGATTAATGATTAACTGTAAAACTACCCCTCTCCTCACAGTGATGACTCTGTAATTCTTGAGCTAAGACACACGTGTGTCAACTGACTGCATGACAAAATCACTGTCATTGCATTAGTTATTTTTAAAGCACATTTTAAAATAAACTCTAAAAGGAACACACTGAGAGGTGACAAACTACAGCAATCCAGCACTGACGAGTTATAGGCATGCTGTAATTATATGTCATTGAGTCTTAAGTTACGTATTTGACATGTATCTGGAAACAGTTACAACCAGTTATGGTGAACAGTATCTCTACTGTCTAAAATCATCATATTCAATATAAAGTGTACTTATACTCACCTTGTCCAGCAGTAGAAGTTTCTCTTTAGTCTTTGAGTCCAAGATCTCCACCTCAAAGTACACTATCCTTTTGGGCTTCTTGGGAGGTTTTGGCCTTGGCCTTGGTGCAGACTTCTTTTCAGCTTCACCACCATTTGTATTCTTTGCCTCTAATGCAAGTGCATCCATAGCTTTGTTTGATCCCAAACCTCAATGGCTTGCCAGAAGGTCAAATAAACTACTATTTGGCCTCACAGCTGGTTATTTCTTGTGCTCCACCACAACAGGTAGCAGCTTCAAATCACCTTCTCCCAGTCACACGTTGCTATGTCCTCCTTGACTTCTTCCCTCCACAATCTGGACTCTCCGACTAACCTTTCACTTCTAGAGGAAGGATGGAAAAAATCTGTGAGACCATAAATACCCTTTATGAGACAGAGAGTGTGTATGTGCACGAGTGCAAAGGAAAGACAAGGAAGAGAAGTGGCAGAAGCTCGTCGTAGAGATGATCCAAGAACGATATGTCAACCTGCACCTCACCTGAGTAGCTGCCTCCCCATGATCTAGATGCCCCTCTCCATGCAACACAACCCACCGAAGACGAAACCGGAGAGCCCCAAGACATAATCCATAGTGCGCCATTCAGGAGTCTAAATATAAGTCGCCCGATTTGCTCTGCAACAGCTTTGTAACCTTGGTAAGCCACACACAACCTTACCCAGTGACAGATGCCAATGTGCTCCCATTAGACCTATAAGACACAACTCCTGTCTGCTCTGCACTTTCACTCTGTTACACAGCAATGCTCCCCCCTTACAGCCTGATCCATGAGATGAAAGACGGCCAGTCCTCCACATAGCAACACAACCCCCCTCCCTCCAGGCCACCTGTGTCCCGCGGCTGGTATTCTTTTCCCTATCTGACCTCCAGAACAAAAAACAACATGTGCATTTCATCGCCCGTATGCTCCGAGGCTTGTTTACTATATGGACAAATATCTTCACCCATTTCTGCCGGAGCTACTTCAAGGTGGTTTGCGGTGGGGAGGACACCAGAGAGGAAGAAAATGCTGGCAATGAGAAGATCAAAAATGCCTTTTCATCTCAGAGAGTCAGCTCTTCACTGCACACAAGCAACAGCTTATCTGTATTCTGTGGACTATTTATAATCAGTAGGGACCATCCAAACCGGCAGATCGTGGCAGTTTCACTGTTCACAGTCCAAGACTATCTCTGATTCTAAGATGAGAAAAATCCTTCAACTATATCTGATTATAGTTGTACATTTCATTTCATTTTTTTCCCCTCAGATATTTGGCCAAATTGGGCGACTTCTGCTTCAGAGGTGATTTACATTTTGATGTGGTGTGACTAACAATGCTGTTGTGTTTTTGCTGATAGAGGTTGGCATTAACATGTGTGCTACACTGGGACATGTGACATAAGAGTGAAGTGATTAGAAAAAAGACTTCTGCCTTTGCCCTCTTGTGGATATCAACACTCACGATTCATTTAATTTACCCCTGATTCTTTAGGATGTCCTGTTTCTGACAGAAAATAATGGCCTGATCTTATCAATGACAGGAAAGGCATGCAAGATCACCTGCTGCACGGATTTATTTCTGCAGAATGCCTATGATACGATATTACTACAAATTGACATGCGCTAACAGTACTTGATATAAAAGCACTAGCTACATTTTAATCATGCAGTCAAGGTTTTACCTCATTATTTTGACAGCACATGCAGCTTGCTTGAAGAGGTAGCAGTGGGCGTGCCTAGCGGAATGACGCATCAAGGGGCGGGGACTAATGAGGAAACGCAGTCATCACAACAGTGCAGGTTCAAGATAGTTATGGTTCACATAGCCAAATCCTTGTCCTATAAACAGGAATAGCGGCACTAAAACATCTCGCACATGCCTATTATTGAATTATTGAATAATCACCTTGAAGGATAACTGATTAACACCAAGGCTAAGTAATCAATGCAAAATCATATACATATAATGCAAAATAAAATAAGCTTCTTGCAAAAAACAAACAAAAACAAAAAACAAATGTGAAATCCACTTACTGAATCCCAGTCGAGAAGGAAGTGTTACATGACAACCAGGTTAGCCTCCAGCCAAAATAAAGAGGCGTAGTCCGTGGGAATGTAAGCGAAGACGGAAGTTGGCAGGAGTGAGACCTCTCGCTTCCCGCGGATCGTTTCTGGTTACACACATCAGCACAGCATCAGTCTCTTCCAGAAGTTTCCTCGCACGGTTCGCGGCTTGCTCAATATAATAAGCTTCGTTTTAGCCAGAAAATCCCATTGTTTCATATCGCATGGTATAAATAATATCCACGTCGCTCCTCTGCCACCTCGGTGTAAATTAGATAGTTGTTTGCGGACTGTGACAAGTTAGGGGCACCAGCCTTGTTAGTTAGCTCGGCAGCTAATGTTAGCCGGACTGACAGCTGCAGCGGGGCTGGTTGCATGTTAACACCACCGCGGGGGCTTGCTTGTTTTTTGGACCGAAGTTGCCACGTCCACGATGGTTTTATGAAGTGGAAGACTTGACCGGATATTGTAATGGGTAAAGATTACTACAAAGTGTTGGGAATAGCCAAAAGTGCCTCTGAAGATGAGATAAAGAAGGCGTACCGAAAACAGGCCTTGCGTTATCACCCCGACAAAAACAAGTCAGCTGGAGCCGAAGATAAATTCAAAGAGATTGCCGAGGCCTACGATGTGCTCAGTGACGCCAAAAAAAGGGACATATACGACCGATTTGGAGAAGAAGGTAACTAAATAAATGATTAATTCCTCTCCTCTCTGTAGCTAAGTTTACATGTACTTTCTGCTGCTGCGGACTCTGCCACCTGATATGTTCAACTCCAGCTAACTCTGCCTAGTTACTTCTCAATATGCTGTCAAGATCATACTTATTAATAGAAAGTAGAAATAAACCTGAGCAATTACTGTTGTCGTGGCATCATTATGCACCAGTAACCAAAGACTGAAAAGACCTCGTGTAACAATAGCTGTGTGTGGAGAACTTGCTGGAAACCTCTTGCTCTGCCTGCTGTGTTAGAACCTGATAGTAGCCTGATGACACTGGTTGGAGCACTTAAAAATGCACAGCTTGTTGCCTTGGGTTGAAGTAGGGCAAGGGACAAGTGTGTAAGTAATGCCTTGAAATGAGGCTGTTTTTCCTGCCTTATGTCATTCCAAGTAACATGGCCTCCGTCATCTCAGTGACATTTGACTTGAGCAGTCCAACCAGTTTACCATTGAGTTAAACTATAAATTGTTAGGTACAATGATATCAACATTCTCTCCTGCTCAGCCTGAAGCTTGTGGCCACAAAACTCTGATGTGTTCTTGTGTTTTCTTACTCTTCAGGACTAAAGGGTTCCACTGGCGGTGGCGGCGGAGGACCCAATGGTCCAAGCTACAACTACACCTTCCATGGAGACCCTCATGCAATGTTCGCAGAGTTCTTTGGTGGCCGAAGCCCGTTTGATCAGTTCTTCTCACGAAATGGGGATGACGATATGGACATCGATGACCCCTTTGCGGCGTTTGGCATGGGTGGGATGGGAGGAATGGGCGGCATGGGAGGATTTCAGAGGTCGTTCAAAGCCCATCCAGGGGCCCACCACAGAGTAAGGGAGAAAAAGAAGGACCCACCCGTGGTGCATGAGCTGAAGGTGAGCCTGGAGGAGGTCTACTCCGGCTGCACTAAGAAAATGAAGATTTCCCGGAAGAGGCTGAACCCGGATGGCTGCACTGTGCGCAGTGAGGATAAGATTTTGACAGTAGACATCAAGCGTGGCTGGAAGGAGGGGACCAAAATCACCTTCCCAAGAGAGGGAGATGAAACTCCCACCAACATTCCTGCAGACGTGGTGTTTGTGGTCAAAGACAAACCCCATCCAGTGTTCCGGAGAGAAGGCTCAGATATAATTTACCCTGCGAAAATATCTCTTCGAGAAGTAAGTGAACAAATGTATGATTCCAGAGCAAATCACTCAGACACAAGCAGCTCATTCATATTTTCTTTTTTAATTTCTGAAAATGAGAAATGAATTTTCTGAGCCAGCAAAGTTTTGACAGTGGGGACCATCTGCGTAAACATGTTGGATAATTAGCAACATTTAAACATGTCTACTACCCCCGTCTAATTATTTTTTCTCCTTCTGTCACCAGGCATTGTGCGGATGCACGGTCAGTGCCCCCACATTGGACGGCAGGACTATCACTGTGACCTCCAGAGACGTAGTCAAGCCTGGAATGAAAAAACGAATAGTGGGAGAAGGGCTACCCTTATCTAAGTGTCCCGAGAAGAGAGGTGATATGGTCTTGGACTTTACAGTCAAATTCCCTGAAAAGTTGGGTCAAAGTACTCGTGATGCTTTGAGTCAGATCCTTCCACCGTGATCTAAATTACTTGGGTTTCCTAAAACATCTAATGAATCCGAGATAGCCAGTCCACATTCCCAGTGGCGCTCTTTTGTGTAGCATCAGTTAATGGACTTGCCCTAGGCTCAGGACAGATTTGTGTTACTTTCAGTTGAGTTAAATGTCACTATTTTAAGCATCAAATCTATATTTTCACTCAATATTACATTAGAGGAGTTTCATAAGACTGGGAGAGTGACAAAACACTGACCATTACATTTTGCTGTGCATTCAACTTGGGTTCTGTCTCAGTATTTAGTCAAAGCCCGGTGCTGTGTCAGTTGCAGAGGGCGCCACCAAGGCTTTTTGGAGCCATGGATGGGGTGTAATGTGATTTGTAGTGGTTTGGCTTCAAGCAGCTATTGTTTTAATTAATGACAGTGGTGCCAGTCCTCAAGTTTTTATCAAGACTTACCAAAGTGTGTCACCTGAGCATTAACTTAAGGAACTGAGGATTTGAGCCTCAGACTGTTTTGTAAGTGCTTCCTAGGCAGTGGTTTCAGCCCAGAGAGCTTTTAAACAATACCTCAGGTGCAGTGACACATGCCGGAATGTAACTATACCTATTATTACTAAACAGGATCTGTTTTTGGTAATCAATATTACTATGCACTTAGATACATGTGAGGCTCACATACTGGGCAGAAACCTAAGAAATACTGTGCTGAAATGTCTGAGTTTTCACATTAACAGTGGAATTTTAAAGATGGCACATCTTGCAAAATGCATTAATGCTTTTCATCTTTCACTATGTCTTGTTTTAGAGTTCACAGCAGACAACCTGAGTTCTGATGTCAGTTGTTTTTTTGTTTTTTTTTTCTTCGGGGAGACTGTGCCAAATAACCTTGTTCCTTTGTAACTACAATATGCGTGTGTCTCTTGTATGTGAGTGCATGTGTCTAGCCTGATGTGTGCGACTAAGGAAATAGCAACATATATGTCATTACCCCTACTTTTACTTATGGATACACACCCTTATTATGATAGTTTGATATCGGCTCACTAAAAACTGCATTTGGGATTACTCTGTCTGCTTTGACCTTTTTGTTATTTCATCAAAAGCCTGTGTATTTTTTTTTTAAAGCCAGACCGTACTTCACTGTTGGATCAGTGCAGTACTAGGCTAAATATTATCAAGTCCTTTTCAAGCTGTGAAATTAACAGTTTCTTCCCCTCAACTTGTGTTTTAAAGCTCTTTATATTTTATTTGGCTCCTCTGGTCTTTTCCTTAAGATAATTATTAGGATATGGGTAATGTAATGGCCTTTTCCCAGTCAGTGTGTCTTCCACAGCAGTAAAAAAGCCACTCACTAAATCATTTTGTTTATTTTATTATTATTATTATTATTATTTTTGCTGCCAAGCACCGATAAACTATCTGTGAATTACTTTTGAACCATTTCTCAAGTAGTTTATTTAAATAGACATTTTGTCCTCATGACTGTTACAGGGGTAAAAGAGAAGCGTCTGGACAGTCAGTACCTGGTCTCATCATTCCACTCCTACTGGAGTTTAAGTTTATAACTGACACAAACATGTGGCTTAACATGAATGTAGAGATGTGTAATCTCTGTAATGTTTTACTTTTTTGTTTTAAAAAAGGATATTTGCTTTTTTTTGGCAATGGTTTTCCTTCTCATGGAAAAAAAGTGTAAGCATTATTCTGTTTTACCTATTGTTTATGTTGTTATGAAATTATTCTTCAGCACTGGGATTAGGCACTGATCAGTAATATACTCTTGATGTTTATTATAGGTCAGTGTATACAGGGTGTTATTAACATCACAGCTTTCATGGATCAGTTATGAGGTGGAAATGTTTTTGAATACATTTTTCCTGTGTTGTGACAATATGCATTTCCACACTTTATTCAAGACTGACAGACAAGACTGGCAAATAAATATCTAATAAACTATTACTTTCCAGTGTGCACTTTGTTCAGAGTCAATAATTTCAGCACATTTGAGCTTGTATTACATTGTTTATGACCAATCCAATGGGGGTGATGGTGCTCCACAATTTTACATATTGCAAAAAATTCAGAATAGTATTAGTTAATACAGGCAATTGACGCCATGTCTCCAATTGGGAGGAGGCATTAGGAGCCGAGCCTATGATAGAAAAGCACTTTAAGCTGTTAGTGCAGCCTCACAACCTGTTTTAAAATGATGCCAAACATTATTTATGGAGTTCTTCTGTGTCTTACACAGTCAGTGCAGAAAATCCCTTTACATGATGGTTTTAGAAAAAGCCCCAATTTCAGATTGCATTATTTTCATCAACTTCCTATGATGTAAACTGTGAGTTAAAGACTTATATTGGGATTTGCTGAAAAGCAGGGGAAAATGATCCACAAATATGTACATTAGAAAAAGTTTGCCATCTCTTTCAACCCCACATATCGACCAAAGGGAGTCTTGGATGGGCCATCCTCCTGTGTTGTACACTAGGTGGAAGCAGAGCATCTTTTTTACCATCAAGCCAGCGAGGGCTTGTGTTGACTTCAAGTGCTGTCAGGAATGTTTTAAATTACCAGGTGACGCGCATAAAAGTAAAGAATTAATGACTGGCAAACTGGGGAATAATCTTTTGACACGAGTTTTGCCAAAATGTGACATCCACGGAACGGAGAGCACACACGCCTTGATACATACTGGCGCACCGATAAGGCTCAGGAAATTAGTACACTTTGTTAGAGATGAGAGCTGTGGCCTGTAGTCCACTCTTTTGGTAAGGGGAATCAGTGGCCAATGTCACAAGGCATTTTATTCAAGTCAAATGACAAAGCAGAATAACTTAAAATAGCTTTGGTTGTGCGTTATTATTACCGTTACCTTTACCGTTTACGACTCTCTACTGGGAACCTGAAGGCGGCACTGTTCCACCCCTGCTGGCACTGGCAGCTAAGCTAAAGCCACAGCAGTGAAGCTAGCGACACACCATCCTACCCCTGTGCCCTGCTCTGCCTACACTGGCCAGTCAGCGTCCCCTCTCAAACCCGTGGTAGCACGGTTATAAAGGCTCTGAGGTACCTGAATGCCCTCCCACACGTAACGCTGTTTATTATTTTACTGCATCAACTCACAGCAGTAAGTAACGTTAGCTCTGCCGGGGTTAGCTTAGCCTGCTAGTGTTACTTGGCTAAAACTCCTGCTCTGGTAAGAATGACTGGCCTGGCATGTTTATTCCCTTCTGCTCACATTTAGATAGCCTAGTTAAGATCACTGTCCTTTGCGATAGGAGGTGTGTAGCGTTCAATTCAGTGCTTAATAAGTAATGACTCTACAGTGCCAAGTGGGATGACAGTCACTGATTTAGCTAACATAGCTTTGTAAGCTACTGGCTAGCCAGGCATGCAGAGTTGTGAGTGCATGTGTTGCTAACTTTGAAAGATACTGGTGGTTTGTACGGAATGTGCCTTACAGTTAGCAGCTAGCTTTACCTCTGCCCTGCTATTTCCCTGCGCAGCTATGTTTTAACTAACTGGGAATAATGTTGATAGTGTTACTGGAAGGGGTTAGCATATGTAAGCATTAGAGCCGCAACTGTTATTGTCGTTGCCGGTTAATCTGTCGGGTTATCTTCCTAATTAATCCATTAGCGGGTGGGACCGTAACATGTCAGAAACCGGTCAAAAATGTTGGTCACAGTTTCCCACGGGCGAAGGTGATGTCCTCAAATGTCTTGTTTTGTCCCAACTAACAGTCTTCAACCCAAAGATATTTAGTTTACTGTCACAGAGGACTAAAGTAACCAGGACATATTCACATTTGACAACACTGGATCAGAGAATTTGGACTTCTTAAAACAGTCGGTGATCTATTGAATTGAATGGCTGGCAATCAACTGATTATTTAACTAGTTGCAGCTGTAGTATGCATCATCGCCTCTTTATGTAGTACAGGCTGACAGCTTAAAGAGTGAAAACCTGAGCTGTTTCTACGTAAGAGGTGTTGTTTTGATGTGGGAATGTAGATCACGGAGATGCTCTCTCTCTTTGTTTCAGTGCTGAAGATGACCAATTTCACCCCGGTGGACTTACAAATCTAGCTATGTAAACCGTCCTGATCCCTGATAATTCAAATAGTGCCTCCATAAACAAACAACAAGCCTCGGACTGAAGGACTGTGACGTGGACAGATAGTGTTGTGCCTCATTTGGCAGTCGACTGGTGAAGACGGTGTATGTTGGGCTGGACTATAGTGTAGCTCCCCAACGCAGCAGTGGGCCTCCTCTCCCTCCTTTCCCTTTAGTCTACCAGTGGGACTACTATGCCTCTGGGCCTGGGAAGAAGAAAGAAGGCGTCCCCGTTAGTTGAGAACGAGGAAGCGGAGCCCATCCGCGCAGGTCTCAATGTCCCAGGTATGGATGCCCTAGATGGAGGTGTCGTTGGGCTGGGAGAAGGTGCCACATCTGAGGGTCTGCCGCCCCCACCCAGCAGCCTGCGACCTCGCCTCATCTTCCACACCCAGCTCGCTCATGGCAGCCCTACAGGACGCATCGAGGGCTTCAGTAATGTGCGGGAGCTGTATGCCAAGATTGGCGAAGCTTTTGGGATCCCTCCAGCTGAAGTAAATGATACTCAATTGGTAGTCATATGTCATGTATTATGTATAGTATGAGGATGTGTAGGTGTGCTGCAGGTCTCATTTGCTGTGTTTCTGTGTCCCTACCCAGGTTATGTTCTGTACACTGAACACTCATAAGGTGGACATGGAGAAACTGCTGGGAGGGCAAATTGGGCTAGAGGACTTTATTTTTGCCCACATTAAAGGCCAGCGGAAGGAAATAGAGGTGTTTAAAGGAGAGGACGCACTAGGGTTGACTATAACCGATAATGGAGCTGGCTATGCTTTCATCAAGGTGAGCACTGTTGAAAGGGTCAAGGAATATTTTATGAATGTGTTCAGGAAATGCATGGCTGAATGACAGAGCCTCTACAGCACAGATGCTCATATGCTGCATTCATACTCTTGATTATTTACTGAATTGGCTGTCCTGTTTTCAGAGAATCCGAGAGGGCAGCATCATCCACCAGATCCAGGTCATCAACGTTGGGGACATGATCGAGTCAATCAATGGCCATGGCCTGATCGGCTGTCGACACTACGAGGTGGCCAAGATGCTGAAGGAGCTGCCCAAAGGGAAGGAATTCACCATCAAACTGGTGGAGCCTCTCAAGGCCTTTGGTGAGTGGCAGGAAGACAGTAGGAATCATCATTAATTAAGGTTTATTTATAATTCACTCCAGTCGGGGCACCAGGAGCCCACAAGGCAGTGTGGCAATGCAACAAGCCTTTCTGACTTCTTGTCACAGTTAATTGACCCCCTGGAAGTCATATTCTCTTTCTTGTGACTATTGCAGGTGTTAGTAATGTTTGGATTTTATGGAATTCCTGTTGCTATTTTAAATATCTTTGATACATCAGTTATTTTCACAGTGTGGCTTGCAGGTTCAACATTTATAATGTAATTACTTTGCATTTAATACTTGAATAGACACACTTAACAAAATAATCAGAAAAGTTAACAGCAAGTTGACAAAGGAAACTGTCTCTATTTGATAGTCTGGTGGTTCATTAATAGCTTGATCACATTTTTGCAGCTATTTTGCTTCAGTCCCCAAAACTATTGGGACAGTTGATTATTTGCTCTGCATCGTTTTCACAATCCATATTGCACTTTAAATTTGTGCAGACATGATCAGCCAGCGGTCTGGAGGATCCAGGTCAGCCTCAGGGGTGCAGCTGGGGACAGGCAGGGGCACCCTGCGCTTGAGATCCAAGGGTCCAGCTACTGTGGAGGAACTGGTGAGTGTGGTAGACAGCTATTTAATGTATTACTGGAAAATTATGGAATGTCCTCATTGAATCCTCTGGATGTGTTTGTTGGCTTTCTTTTTATTTCCAGCCCTCTGCATTCGAGGAAAAGGCCATTGAGAAGGTAGATGACCTTCTGGAGAGCTACATGGGGATCAGAGACAGCGAACTAGGTAAGTGCATGTGCAGGGGGGAAATTTGACTAAATGAAGTCGCCTCTACATCTGTTATAAGTTTGTGGCATTAGTCTGTATTTGTTGTGTGTGCCCTGAATGTTCTCTAATCTGTCTCTCTCTCTCTCCTGCTTCCTCTCTGTTCTCTCTTTCTCTCTCTCTCTCTCTCTCTCTCTCTCTCCCTCTCAGCGGCTACCATGGTGGAGTTGGGGAAGGATAAGAAGAATCCTGACGAATTTGCTGAGGCTTTAGACGAGACGCTGGGAGACTTTGCCTTCCCAGATGAATTTGTTTTTGATGTCTGGGGTGCCATCGGCGATGCTAAGGTCGGCCGGCTGTAACCATGGAAACCAACCGAGCAGAACCACCTTTGTGGGTGTGTGACACCCACAACAAACAGCACTACTAGGAATCACTACACTACCGTCATGAGTTTGTTTTTATTCCAGTCGTACTCCTACTGTTTTTTTAATGTAGAGTGTACTCTTTTGGGAGACTCTTCCTGGGAAAAAAAGAGGATATAACCAGTTCATGGGAGAAAGAAGCAGACTGTGATGACTGCTTTTGTCTTACAGTGTTACAGGACCAAACAGTGTCCCGAGCAAACAGCTGAACACAAAAGCTGAGGTAATTATGTACCATCAGCAAGTGCTTTTACATCTCCTCTGGCTTTTTTTTTTTTTTTTCCAGAAACTGTGGGCACACTGATGAGCATTCCTCTTGATCTTGACCACAGCAAATGAACCTGCATGTCATTGTTGTATTTCTTGGCCTTGGAGCAAGTCGAGCACAAGTCTCTGGTGGGAGAGAAATGAAGAACTAAGGCTAACACAAAGTAAATCTTTGATACTTAGTTAAAAAAAAAAAATAAATGTGATTTTCCACATTGCACTGTGTTGCACTGCGCTGTAAAAAACAAACAAACAAACAAAAAAACACAAAGCAAAACAAAAAAAACAAAAACAAATGGCACTGTACCTCACCTGGGGAGCCGGCACAGCTATCGCACAGAGATATGTGTTTTCGTCACAGAACTTGAGTGGGGTTTTTTTGCGGTAGGTGTGGACTGCCCCTCTGAAATGTGGCTTCATCCACCCTGTCCCGGGGGGCCTGAGGTACAGTGTCGTTGGTTGTGAGCCAACTCTGTGTTACAGTTATGGATCATGAGTCTTACAAGCATGTGCTGTTGTGTTTTTATCCTCATAACACATCCTGTTGGATTTTATGTTCTTTTTGGTAAAAGTGAAGAAACTGTTGTGGTCGCAGAAGAATACTAGTAAATTGTAGCTGACCGTGTAAAAGATTACTGGCGTTTGTTCACCGTTAAGACACTCCACACTGTAATGAATCTGAAGTGTACAGACAGCAGCACATTCCAGACATACCTATCATTTGCCAGTATTGAAGAGAATCAGTGTTAATTTACCTTTAAAAGGATATTCCATTGTTTTGTGAGAATGAGCGGCACAATGGTGGCCTGATTAGTGGATTGTGCTGACTTACTTTATTTTTTTTTGTTTCTTTTAGCATCTTTTTTTTAAGCTAGTGTGTTTTTTTTGCAAGGTTTTTTATACCAAGTGTTGTGACATCTGTTCTTTTAAAACCAGCAGAAGGTTGTGTAACAGATGAGGAGTTGCATCTTGTTTTTAAAGTATTATAGAAAGCAGTATTAATGACAGGGTGGTCGTAAGATGGAACCAATCGTGCACAAAATAAAATTTAAAAAAAAAAATCAGTTAAGAATACAAAGCCTTCATTTCAGCTCCTTGTATACAGCTATTGCATTTTCCAGAAAATGTATGCATTGAAGAGTCTGGTGCATGGGGCTGAACAATTATTTAAAAAGTATGCTATCATTGGAGCAGTATGATACCAAACTACTTCCATCTTGTGTCAAGCTGACTTGCATTGTTGGGAGAAAAAGGCAGCGTTGAGTTACCAAACATGCACCACTCAACCTAGCTAAGCGAAATGTCTTAAAATAACTTGCTGTTACGATTTTAGTATCCTCACAATACAGTATATCCGAACATATGAAGCTGTTTTGAAGTATATGGATTGTTTTATGTCATTTAATGCTGATGAGTATCTAGACGGTTTATGTAACGAGACTGATGCTAGAACACTGTAACACTGAGAAGAAGAACACTATTTTGATGGCTTTCTATTACACTGTTGTCAATGTCCAATTATAATGAAATAATAATGACATCGGCATAGCAATTTTCTCTCTGTGTATTCTTTGCTATACATGCTTTCTGGTTTTAATCAGGGAGTGGCTTACATAAAAAAAACAAACACAACACGGTGGAAAAAATAATCAGGTTTGTTCTGTTTTAGTTTGGAGAAAACTTATTTTTCATGAAGGTCAGATGATGTTTTCCTCAGACTCAATAACTCAATTTGCTGCCTCCTGCCTCTGGCCTGTTTTGCACCGTTCCTATACCACATTCCTGAAGATGCGTGTTTGCTGTCTCTCCCTCGTCCTCTTGAAATATGTACGATGTTCACCCAGACAAATCAGTTTCAGCAGGGCATCGGAGTTAATGTAATATGACACACCGTGGTGAACTTGATATCACTTGTCAAGCCCAGACGGCGGGGGTCACTGCGAGGGCTCGCATTAAGTTGAGGCAGGTGACAAACTTGAGAGATTTGTCCCAATTAAATTTGAATGACCTGCGCAGCATTTAGAGCAGATTTTTAAACACCTGCTTTCGGGGTTGCTAAGGCCATAAAATTTACACTGGAAATGTGCTGGAAAAAATACTGAATGTTTTAGAAGTCATGAAATTTAAAATTACATTACCAAGGTTGTAATTTTCGTAAATTTACATGAGTAACTTTAAAATGTGACAAAAAACTTTAGTAAGGGGAAATGCAGTTGGACTGAAAAGCAGTTGCAACTTAAAATTTCATGAATGGTTGCTTTACATCACCGCAGTGCTGTAGCCACAAAAATGTGGTGTCAAGTTATAGAAAGCTTTATACATTTAGATGCAAAGTAAGTGTGGGAATGCTGTTTTGACTTTTTCTTACATTGCGGTAACTTGTGCCAGCGAAACCATACAGGAGCCTGTTGAGTTGGCTGGAAAAACTGACTTTTGTCTCTGTTGGAGTCAGTATGTTTTATATTTATATGCTTTATAGAGTCAGTGTGGCCGGGTAGAAGAGGAGTGGTGGTGTGTCCTTTATTTACTGGAGGTGAAGTAAACCTGTTCTTCAAGTCCCTGTTGATCTGCAGCCCTGCTCCCTCATGCTGTGGCCAGATTGCTGTGTGCACTCAAGCAGCAGTCCAGTCTCTCTCCTTCGCAGTGAGGAGCAAAGCAGAGGGAGGTTTTCTTCATACCGAGTGCAAGGCTCTGCTGTTCCCTTGCAGCTCTTGAAAAAAGAAGCCACCTGCCAACAGGAACCAGCCATGGCGTTGCGTCCGCGGGCTTCCTCCCAGCCCGGGAAACCTTCCTTCCTCCACAGTCCCAAGGTGGCCTCTGCCCTTCGCCCACGGGCCGTTTCCTCACGCTCGGGCTCCATGCTGGAAGAGGAGCTGTCCTGTCCCATCTGCTGTGAGATCTTCAAGGACCCCGTGGTGCTCAAGTGCAGCCACAGCTTCTGCCGGGCCTGTCTGCAGCAGTTCTGGAACAAGAAGAAGGCCCGGCGTGAGTGTCCCGTCTGCAGGAGGAAGTGCTCCCTGACCGAGCCCACGGTCAGCCTGGCCCTGAAGAACGTGGCTGACACTTTCCTGAGGGAGCAGCAGCGCCAGGCGGCCACGCCAGGCGGCCGCGGGGACCAGGCAGCAGCGGAGGCGGAGGTGAAGTGTCTCACACACGGGGAGGTACTCAAACTCTACTGCCAGGACGACTCAGAAGTCCTCTGCTGCGTGTGTCACACCTCTAAGAAGCACCAAGGCCACAGAGTGTGTCCACTGGAAGAGGGAGCTCAGGACCTCAAGGTGATGTGCTCTTGTTTAGCAGCAGTTTGAATTTATCTCACTGTTTATTTGGCAGGGGTTTTTCTTATTAACTGTCATAAATACACAAGGTCATGAGAATGAAAATGCACTTAAGACTGGATGGTTTAGTGTTGTAATATATGAAACCGCAGCAGTGATTTACCACGGCTATGAAACTGAGGTGCCTGAAACCCTGTTCAGTAGAGGAAACCAAAGCCTCTTGTCATCTTGGCTCAGTAACAAAGTTATCCTGAAATGTAACACTTTTTAAAACAAGGGTTTCAAACTTTTTCATGTCCTGGACGAAATTCAGGGTAGAAAAAATGCCAACCGGTTTTGCCTGGCACAGTCTCCTTTAGGGCATGGCTGGAAAGAGATGTCCATATTTTTGTGCCTTAATAGCCAATGTAATGAGAATAAAATGTAATGTTTCATAATAATTTCCATTGCAACAATTTCTGCTGAATTTAATTATAGTGATAATTAACTTTGCTGAGGGGGTGCCTCACTCTTTGAAAGCCACTGTTTTGAAATCTTCTCTCCACTCTCCACTCCCTCTCTCTTACCCTCCACGCACTGTTCCCTCCTCAGGGCGAGCTGAAGGAAGAGCTTATTCCTCTGAAGAAGAGCTTGCGTCACCTGTATGAAGCCAAGCAGGAGTGTGATGACACAACTGTGCACATCAAGGTATCAATAAACACAGAGGCTCACAAAACAATGGAAGACCAGCATGACTACCGACATGGCTGCGACTGAAGCTGAGCCACACACTGTTAGTGTGTAAACATGTCAAGGAAGGTGCTTGGAAAGCCGCCCAGTTTGTTTTCAGGATACATATTCTTAGATGGTGCAGTGAGGACAAGGACACAAAGTGTAATCAAATACACATTCCCAATACATTTGACACATTCAGGTTAAGAGTCAGTACATTTGTTTGTTTATACTCTTATAAAAACAGAACTATAGTAATCTGATATTACATTTTAGAAGGATACTAGACAAATATCATGGTCAAATGATCTAATACACAGAGTCCTTTAGGAATAATTATAGTTATACAATAGAGGATAACATTAGGGTAGCTATAAACTCACCACTTATTACCACATACCACACACATGCTGTAAAGTCCTCATAGGAATATAGTGTGATTTATTTACAGTATACACTGATTGTACACAGTGTTAAGGACTCTTTTCATGAAGTACACTGATGATGTGAATCCAGTTAAAGGACATTACCCTTTGTTGATTTCCCTTATTAAATCTATAGAGGGACATGCAGATAAAGAAAAGCAGGGAAAATTTTAAAAACTTTGAGGCAACTAAGATGTGAGATGTTGTGCAGAAAAAAAGGGCTGCAGCTCAATATCAGGAGGATATCCTTAAAATAAAGGGAATTCACTTTGTGCACCAACCCCTAGAACCAGAGCCAGGCGACAGAGAGGCAGATCAAAGAGGAGTTTGAACAGCTGCGTCAGTTCCTTCAGAGGGAGGAGACAGCCAGGCTGGCCGCCCTGCAGGAGGAGGACGAGGAGAAAAAACAACTGGTGAAGAAGAAGTCGGACGGCATCACTCGAGATATCCTCACCCTCTCTCACGCGATCATCGCCATTGAGAATGAGATTGCATCCAGTGATGCTCTCTTTCTGCAGGTGAGTACGCTGTGTAACTTTGCTCCATACAAGAAGCGTGGACAGAGACTGTTGCAATAATCCATTTTTTTTTTACATTTCAGAGCTATAACAACACCAAAAAGAGGTGAGAAGGTTTTTTTTTATCTTCTGCCACTGTCTGCTTTATACCATATGGAACCTACTAGTTGTTTTATTTTGTTTGATCCCTGTCTGGGATATTCCACTCACAGAGCTCAGATCACACAGAAGGATCCAGAAAAGCTGTCAGGGGTTCTCATAAATGTGGCCAGTCATGTCAGTTCCCTCAAGTACCAGGTCTGGGAGAAGATGCTCGAGCTGGTTCAGTACAGTAAGCACTGGCTGCTCTGTGCAGCTGTATCGTATAAAAATAAAATGTCTTTTATGTAAGCCGGTTGTCTTACCATAGCCATTAGTCAGTCCCTGCCTGCCTTCCCTCTGCTTCCTTTAGCCCCTGTCACCCTCGATCCCAACACGGCCTACTCCTGGTTAACCCTGTCCAAAGACCTGACCAGCGTGGCCAACAGCGGGTCTGTCCAGCAGCTCCCGGACAACCCTGAGCGTTTTGGCCACTTCGTGTTCGTGCTGGGCTCAGAGGGCTTCACCTCGGGCCGCCACGCCTGGGAGGTGGAGGTGGGCGACAAGGTGGACTGGATGCTCGGGGTGGTGAAGGAGTCCATCAACAGGAAGGGCCGTATCTCAGGCTGCCCGGAGGGTGGCTTTTGGATGATTTCACACTGCGAGGGCGAGTACTCGGCCATGACGCGGCCCAGCACCCCTCTGGAGCTGGCGGGGGAGCTCACCAGAGTCAGGGTGCAGCTGGACTACGACTCTGGAGAGGTGACCTTCTCCAACCCCGTCAGCATGACGCCCATCTACACCTTCCACGACTTCTTCACTGAGAGGATGTTCCCATTCTTCTGTCCTGGAGCCAACATAAATGGGAGTAACCCCAGCCCTCTGAAGATCTGCACTGCCAACGTGGCTGTGTGGAACAGTGCCACCTGGTGATATGGAGGTGCCTTACAGTTAAAGGGATAGTTCACATGTTTTGAAAAAAATCTTTAATATTTAACTTACCCCCTTAGTAATGATGCTCTCCCCTCATGAGGGCCCTAATGCAAACTATTTGTCTCCTGTCATTTGGTAACTTTCTTTGAAAATAACCACCTAAATCCACTTAAACAAGGGTTAACAGCACATTGACAAATGGCGTCCAAAAGAAAATGCACATATGATTACCAAGTGCACCAGGATGATAATTTTGCTCAAACGATTATCATGATTCTACAGTGGGTGTATGTACTGGTGTGTTACACTGCCTTAGATTAACAAAAAATCAGACTTGCAGTTTGGGCATTCAGTCTCCAAAATCTTCAATTAATTTATTCATTGATTATGTAGCAGAGACAGTGCACATTGATCAACACTTTAAAATGTGTCAGTTAGCCAAGAAAAAATAATTGGCCTCACTGTCTGGGCCTGATATTGTTCAGTAAGGTAGTGCATTTTGCTGTGATGCAGACAGGTGGCGCTGTCAGGGGCTTGTGTACATGTGTGTGACAGGGGTAAGGCTGGGGGCTGTAGAGAGTCTGGACGGCCCGCGCGGTTGGCCGGTCTAGGTCAAAGTCCAGGGCCACTTTTTCATCCCAATCAGTCCCTGCTTGGAGGGTAAGTAAAATAATTATCAATTATTTCAAAATGAGCAAACTATCCCTTTAAGGACACTAGTGTACTTTACAATGAAGGAACTCAATCAAATCATTAAGTCAGATGATGTCAATATGAGTGTTCTTTGAAATTGTTTATATTTTATTTAATACTTCTATGGAAAACATGTCGAAATAGGTTTGTGAGTGAGCTGAGCATGATGTAAATATGCAAAGCAATCTGAGCAGCGTAGTTTGTACTTTACATTTTACCAGAAAAAAAAAAAAAAGACAGACTGGCAGCTCAAGTCCTTGTCATCCAGTAAGTCTCTGATGCCTCTTAGTCAGGGAGTCCATCACACTCAGCAGACACTCGAGACGCTTGAGCATCAATCTCCCCCTGGTGGCCACAAACACACATTTAATATGCTGGATCACACACTAAGGGGGAGATTCTCTTCACCCGTAATCTGTCAGGTCACAGCCAATCCAACCTAACTTTGCAGTAAGGAGTGTCTGTAAACTACTCTCTTTCCCCTTTGTTTCTCTTTGACCTGTAATTAACACGACTGTACCTGCTTGTTTCTTCACTGTCTTCACTCGTTACATGTGATATGTGAGATCATCCAGCATGATGTGAACAGCATGCTCTTCTGTTAATAAAGCAAATTCTGATGCAAAGTCTCAGTCTGGTTTCCCACATTGTTCCACTGCATCCTTTGGACCTGCAAGGTCAGTGGAAACTGGCTCACTGATCCCTTCTCCACCCATATCGGTGTGCAGGAGGGAGGAGCGCAAACAGGATCTCATCCTTCCTGAACTCCTCTGAAGAGCACACTGTCAGCATGTTTAAACCTGTCTGGTTAGGGGAGGGAGGGAGGAAAAGGAGGGACAGGAAAAAAAGAAGGGACGGTGTTAATAAAAAGTTGTCTGGTAGAACAATGGAGGTGATGGTCCAGCTGTCCCTGAGGCTGGGTGGAAGACAGGGTTTTGGGGTGTATAAATTAGTGAGTCACAGTGGGAGTAAGTGTTAACCTTGCTGATGCGGTTATGAGATGGCAGGGAAGGAGATATATGTCTCTTGTCTCTGACTGTTGCCATGGATCCCATTACTGAGAAGACAATGACAGCTGCTTTGCTGCAGGACATCCCCGGTGTCCCACTGGCCTTTGCTGCTGCCTGCAGGTGAGGCAGGAACTCCTAATGATGGCCAGAGGGAAGGAGAGAGGGACGGTTAAAGACAGGACTGAGGAATGGTGAAGAAAATGTAGCAATCCGGGAATAAGGTGAACACTGGGCTGACACCATAATTACCCATTTTAACTTTGTTCTTCGTAGTGTCCATGAAGCCTTATTTCTCATGAAACGCCCTACTTTAGTGACACTGATCAGGCCCATAACCTTGGTGCTGAACGCAGCCTGCGCGTCCTGTGGACTGGTGGTCTGCATGGTGCCGTGGGCATGGACCCCCACATTGTTTACCAGCGGGTTGAGAGCTCCTGTCTTCAGCAGAGAGTCCCCCTTGCTGGGCACACTGTTTTATGGTACAAAGGTCAGTGGCATCTGACAGAGAGAGAAAGAAAGTCTAGCACCAGCAGCGGTCAATAGCAGACACTCAGATAAACATCAGAACACTGGGCCACTCACACAGTAATGTCGAGCACATGCCTGATCATGAGCGGGGGACAGAGGGGCTATTGATAAGTTTAATGGGACATAACATTAAACTCTCCACCATGTGGTGAATCATCTCCAGACCTAGGCCTCTGCTGGCTCCTGCGATGAGCACACTGCACAGACAGGCTGCCATGTCCTCTGTGTCAGTTTCTGTGTACCTCATCCTTGGCTTTCACGACACTGTCTTTTCTGAGTGTCTGATTCCCCCCCCTCACCCTCCCAAATCACAAACTGGCTATTCGAGGGGTTCAACCTCTTGAGACTGTGGGCCTCCCCTTGGATAAAGCTAAGAAAAAAGGCACTTGAATCACTTCTTGGATGTCTGTAGGTTCATTTAGCTGCTCTTTGATCCCACAGACATCCAACAGTGGAGCAAAGATAGCCTAATATTGCCCGTGGACATAACTTCAAACTGCATGCAAATCCATAATTTTGAGAGCTGACTCCAAAGGCATCAATTAGTTTGTCTGATTCTGGGAAAATAAGAAAAATAGCAGAATTCCCCGCACATAACCACATGGAAGATAATCAGGTCACTTTACAGCATGACCTCCTTTTGATAACCATCAAAAGTGTGTTTATTCTAAATCCTTTATTGGCATTCATTTCTCATCCTCAGTCTCTAAGCCTCCCTTAAAACTGCTCCCCTGAAGAGGCATGCCTCCAGCTTTTTAAAACCTCTGGACAATTTCCAGTTCCATATGGTGGGTAACACTTGGATTCAGGAAGTGGGGAGTTCTGTTTGTTAGTTACAGTCACATACTGCAATTATTACAGCATGGGAAGCTGCGGCATTAATGTAAACTGAACTGAAATAAACGTCCAGATGCAGCCATGAGGGAAATACAAGCAGTGGTTACAACAGGCGATGGTGGCGATGTGTAAACATGCCAGCAGCTGGGAAGACGGGTGACTCACATCGGGCCCTGGGAAGCTCTGAGAGCGAGAGGCAACACAGACAGTCGAGTCATAGTAATGGAAATAAAGGAATGTCCTATGGGCTGATCTCACAATTAAGACTGAGCTATTTTTGCACACACACTGACAATGCCTTATTTTGTCATTGTGAGTGTGTACGTGTGGGCGCTCATTAGTATTCCTCTGAAGAGTAATCAGATGAGAAATAACCAACAGTTTGCATGGTTACACTGGTGAGAATGTTTATGAGAGATCAGGTTTATGAATTGGACAGAAGGTCATTGATTAATGGAAAGGAAGGTTTTACAGAGAATAGCCCGATTGCCTTGCTTCGTGCAAACAATAGTCTGTGGTCATTAAAAGAAATGGCTAAATATATGCAATCGCCACAGGCCCTCGCGTGCTAATGTGTGTGACAGTACAGCGTCATGTACCTCGGATGTGTTGGAGCAAAAGCAGCTGCAGTGTGTGAGCAGGACAAACCAGACAAAGAAAACGATGTGTCAGACAAATGAGTGATTAATTGTGAAATGCAAATAGCATGAATGCACTGGTGCCTGGTGGCTGTCTACTCAACTCAGTGTCCGTCTCTGCGAATGTATAAATATGATTATAGCGAGTGAATCAGCTGCTGGGATTCCTATCGACGAACTGCACAAATTGACACTGGAGCAATAAAACAAAATAATAGGCTATATATTGACTTTAATATGTACATATTTTCATCTGTTGAAATGTCACTGAAGCTACAGCAGTGGTGCTGGCAGAGATGCCAATTAGCATTCCCACCACATGGCTGCACCATTTCTATGTGAAACGGCACATTCGGGTTTCCAGGCAAAAGATTCACAGAGGCTTGCACGTCCTTGGTTCCACAAATGCACCGCAAAAAAAAAAAAAAAAAAAAAATCACCAACATGACGTAATTCCACTTGTTTTCAGGGCAGTTTTAGCTGTTCCAGAAACAAATGCTTGAAACAAAGTGAAATGGGGCATATAAATCCACTAGTCACAAGAGGATGGAGAGAAATGGTCAAACAAGTTGATTTGCCTTGGAGACAAGTAGAATTATCGCACCCTTTTGACAGATTTTTCAGGGGAAAAAATACGATTCTAAGAATTAATATTTGATTAACTGACTGGTTAAGATGGCTGTTTTTTGCAGTGTGCATGTATCTGTAACATGCATGCCAGCAAAAGCAAGCTGGTGGTGGAGGGGGGTGGGTGGCTCACACTGATTGACAGAAGCAGAGAGAGAGGGGGACCTTGAAGAGGAGGCAAAAAACCAAACTGGGGGGTAGGTTTGTTCAAAGAGGACTCATATACCTGAAGACAAGGACAAACTGGGATGCACACACTGGAGACAGCGATGTGACTGAACGCCACTGGGCGGACGAGGCCTGCTAGCAGTCTCACTTTGCCGATCAGAAAGACTCTTTGGATTCCTCCACTGCTGGTGAGTGTAAAGTGAATGTGTGTATTAGGGGCGCCAGCAACAGGTGAAAAGTTTCAAAAAGGCTTTATGAGACCCAAAAAAAAAACAAAAACAAACCCACAGGGTGCGCACTGCAGTGTCAAATACATCAAGTAACATTAAGTGTGACGAAACACACCTACAACATGGAGGAAAAACACAACGAAATACATCCCTCGGCTTCCATTTGGCAACGTGTTCCTTTGGCTGTCCACATTAAAATTGGCAGTGTCTTGCTCTTGATCCGTAAGCATACGCGACACATTCACTCATACGTCGGCATACACACACATACACACACACATACACACTGCAACGTGATGCAGTAAATAACATGCACATACATAGAGATATAAATACATATTCATTAAATGCACTTTTGTGTCCCCAGCGCTCTGCTTTAAAAGTAAGAAGGTGCATAAATAAAACATTCCCGTCATTGTAGAAAAGGTCCATGCAGGTCTGGGTCCTCTGAGTTCGCCGAGACTGGGTGTTGAGAGAGTGTGAGGAGCACGAGTGCACAGTATCTCTGCCAATTTGGCTCTATTCCTCTCCAATCTCACCCTTTTCCAATTTCTCAGCTCTCTCCCTCTCCCTTGAGTGTGTTGTTGTTGTTGTTGTTGTTGCTTCTCCCCTGTCTGGCACCGTTGATATATTTGTCTTTGTCCTCTCACAGATGGGTGCTGTCCTGCGTGTCAAACCTGTGGCTCTCTGTGCGCCCGGTGCTGCACTTCCTGCTGCTCCCTTGATTGGGCACCAGGGAGAGGGGGTCCGGCCTGATCAGGTACCTGCAGATGGGAGCGCAGCAACGGCAGCCTCAGACAGGGTGGCAAACGGGACCCAGTGATACTGTTAATTTCATGTTGTTTGGACTTACATGTGTTATCAATTATTATATTGGCGTTCATGTACTCACACAACATCATGCAGCTCCAGTCTGGTGTCTGGAGAGGGGTTGATGAGGATGTAAGACAGTCTGTTTCCTTGGTCTGTCATCCCATCTGACAAAGGAAAAAAAAAGTGGTGTGTAAGACAGGAAATGAAACATCACAGGATATAGGCTGTGCTGCATCCGTAGATAGAAAATAAAGGTTAAAATTAGCCACCGCTTAGGAGGACAGAATCAGATAAAAATGGACATAAGTGGAATAAACAGTAGGCTGGTAGGTCCGCTCAACGGAAGAAGTCTTCGTTACGTATCTGCATGCCGTGAGCTGTTTTCGTAGACTTACTGAAGCCGGAGGGAGAGAGGCCCAGATGTTTCATACGAGTTCGCACCAGCGCGTTGAGCTCCTGTCTCTCCGAGCGCCTGAACAGGGTCAGCCTCTGCTGGCTGATCCTCTCGGCTGCGCTGCCCGGGCCCCCCTTGGCCGCGCTGGGGCCCCGTCCCCCCTTCCTGCTCAGCCGGCGCGCCCACTGCATGCTCTTCCTCCTGAGGAGCGGGTGGTCCGTGGAGTGGGAGGTCGAGGAGGACGAGATGGGCTCTGAGGACGTGGAGTTGCGGTGGGGGCCAGTCCGGGACAACAGGGGCTCTCTGGGTTCTCGGGTGTCCTCATAATCCTCCACGGTGATGGACACCTGGGACTGAACAACACGCAACACACCGCTCAAACATTTCATTTCCTCATGCGGCGCAATCAACGTGTTATCACAGAGACTTAATGAAATCAATTCTTCACTGTTTGCTGCCACTGATCTCCCCAAATGAAGAAACATAATTTTTTTCTGATCAGACTGAAAATACCCCGAGTGCTTCCAATAGATTTGAATGTGTAACAGGGATGTTATTTCCAGCATTTAATGCAACAAAACGGTTACCTGAGGTGACACAACACAGCTGTCCAAGATACATTCCTTTGCATAAATCGTCCAAGCTCCTCGCGTATGTTTCGTGATCCCGACCTAATTTTACTGTGAATCCTGACACACTAACATATGCACTGTGTTTTATAATAGATCTCTCTCTGGATAATATAGCTATACATTTTCTTATTACTGAACTTACTTATTACCTTCTGTTGCATATGAGGAGTACAGGCATCACAACAAAGAGTTGGCTATCTCATGTCCAGCTGTTAAAGACCTACTGCCCCCTACTGCACACACACACTCCACCTCTTACAGGACCGGAGAGGCTGACGGTGTTCACACTGGAGGTGAAACCATCATGATTTATTGCCTCCGATATGTGATCTTGCATTTTTGTGCAGGGTGACCAGACAAATAAAAACAAAACATCCAAACATGGAATCTGGTACAAGCATGATTTCGACATAACTGCGACAATTTGACAGGAAAAACAAGCCAAGCAGCCAGCGCAGAGACAGTGAGAGCGCAAACACGATTCGTATACACGGAGATGAAACGAGCTGTACTTTGGGCAGTAAAGCCAGGAGTCACCCATTAGAGCTTTTTGACTGTTCATGCGCATGCAGGTCATTTCGGTATGGAGACCTGCTCAAATTCACACTGGATACAGGTCACCGCTGAATGTTGACAGTAAGACAACAAAAAAATGGGATCAAAGCTGAAAGTCAGATTTGAGCACTAACGACATGTGTCATGTGCAGTGTGAGCGTCGCCTTTCTGATCTTTCATTCAGTCTATTTCAAAGTGTCCGTTTTTCATCACCATCCAAACCGTGCACATCTAAAACCTCACTCTGCAGTTTGTCTTTTTTTTGACAAACTCATGACTAGTTTATTCCCAGCAGTAACTTGTGTTTGTTATTTGACTAAGCCTGGTTAGTAGCAGCAATTTGGAATTTGAGTGGTTAATTTAACCCTCCTATTATGTTTGGGGTCAATTTGACCCCAGCCAATGTTTAACGTCTCTAAATGAATGATTAACATCATTTTTTTTGCTTCATATTTAATGAGTGTTCCTAATGTAACGGGCACTACCGGGTAAAGATGAAATTGACATGATGATATGTTTTCAATGTCCTGTTCACATTTTGTAACGCATTGGTTATAAATAACAAAAATCTAATATATAATCTAATATATAATATAAAGCCATTAAAACACCAAAAATTAATATTTCTCTCCAATTTCAGATCAATCAGTGAGATTTTATGGTGATTTACATATTTTTCCATTGTTGCGTAATAGGAATACTGAATGTATAAGTGGGGGAGGGGGGGAGTTATGTTTTTTTTAAAGGGCTATTTAGGTAATCAACAAAGAAACATAAAGTACCTGACACATAAACTTTGGTAACAATTTTAGTTATAATAATTTTGTGGAAGTTTAAACTGCAGGGGTCAAATTGACCCCAAACATAAAAGATGTTCAAAAATACATGATGTGTATTAGTGGCGTAAAACCACAAGTGCTCATGTTCTGTTTAAAATAAGAGCAAAGAGGGCATGGGGGGGGGATATCCTGGGAGATAATGCCAGCTGGGGACACAACGACAAATTCAGGAAATGTCACAGGAAAAAAAAAAACAGAAGTCTGAAAAGTCTGCTGTACGTCTTAATCAAATTCAGAGCAGGAGCTTGAAATGTTACTTCGTCACCGTTTCTTGTCAGTCAGGGATTTGCTGTGTATTGCTTTTCCATGTAAAGCTATTCAGAGAGTCATGGTGTTAGATCTGACATTTGGCTGCCTCACCCTGCATGTTAATGGTATGGCTTTGTTAGCCATGACAGTGATCAGTGCAGTCTGATCAAACAGACTGATTGAGCTAAATTTGCCATTTGGGTCCTCTATATTATCAAAGACAGGAAAAGTTTACAGAGCACAGCACACATGATGTTTTCCAGTATTTGTCTGTTTCAGGTACAAACATTCACACTGAGTATCTTCCCTGGAGCAATTGCACGTTAAAGAATAACCCCCCCTTCAGATAATCCGACACTGTTAAATACCATCAAACAGTGATGTTAAATACTTTCCAGGAGGTATTTTGTGATGTCGGTTGGATTTTACCTTTTTGTCCCTCAACCTGCTTTGTCTATTTCAATGATCTCCTATATTTATAGAATGACATTCAGCACCACCCACAGAAAGAGTGACCCTGCTGCAGGCAGCTATGGGTTTTTTTTTGTGTAGACGGATAGAGAAATAACAAAAAGTGATAGCAACAGCAATAGTCGGGGCAAGGAAGGGTGGCAAGAGAGATAGGAGCAAAAAGAGCCTCTCCAGCTGAGAAAAAAGGAAGTTGTGCCCCTTATTTGAACACAACACGCGGCTTCTGTCAGAGCGAAAATATTTGATATCTCTGCCTCTTGTAGAATAGATTTCTTTCTGTATGATTGCTCAATGCTGGTATGACATGGTGGCTCTGGGAAGAAATGCTTGCTCTTTGATTCCGCAGGACTGACTATACATGACATTTGCATTGATGTTTCAGGTAGTTGAAACTCTTTTTGCATTCCATTGTAGAGGTGCTGGACATATACAGGTGAGAAATACAGCAGGTTTCTGCCACAGATAATAACAGTGAAATCTAACCTCAGAGACTGGGAGCTTGTGGGCCTCCGTGCGGTAGATGCCTATGGGGATGTCCCCGGTGGAGGAGCACAGCTTCTGGTACAGCCTGCCGTAGGTACGGATCCACAGGTCGTCCTCTGTTATTTTCATCTGGGAGAGCAAACAAGCAACCCAACAGTCACCCTTCGAGGCACCTCAAAACACCTGCTTTGCTTTTGGTGTCAGAGGAATGACTTATGCTCGCATTTCGGGATTTCTCCGCAAGCTGTTCATGCTCGGCCACTTACGGCACAGAGGAAGCCCGAGCCAGGCATGGAGTCGAGACCCAGCAACAGTCTGGTGATGGAGATCATGTAGTCTTTCACAAACGACTGGCGGGAGAAAACAGCACACACAAGGAGTTTGATCTTGTTGGAGAACAGCAAGGATATAATATATTTGATTTTACCATAGGCTCTTGCTTCTACAATTTGATGTATTTTGATGTATAAGTGCATACTCTGGCATGGACAGTCAGCTAAGAAGTTTAAAAAGTCACTTTCGTGTCATTCCGACTTAAAGGATCAGACTTGTTGTTGTGCGGTGAGAGAGGAGTGTGTGTTCGAGGCTACCTGGTAGAGGAGAGTGTCCAGCATGCTGACACTGAACACCTTCCCTGCAGCAAAGGGCAGGCGGAACATGAAGACAAGGTTGGAGCCCTTCTCCCTCTCCTTCTGCACATCACACACACACACACACACACACACACACACACACACACACAAAAGCAAAAACAAAAGCACACTTTCTAGATTACACCGAGAATGTGCGTACACAGCAATCAT
>OMLB01063242.1:2691-18141 GCA_900302555.1 Myripristis jacobus | reverse complement strand
GTATATATATATTGAACCACTTTTCATGGCAGTTGTGGTGCCAGTGGCCTAAAAATAGGATGTGCACACCTTTACCACCTACTAAGCAGTGTTGGAAAGTAAGAATATAAGAAATTGCTGATCAAGTAGAAGTATTGTTACTTTGCTGATATATTCTTAGTAGAAGTGTAAAAATCTGCTCAGCTTAAAGTAAAAAAGTAGCTCATAAATTGCACTCAAAATAATTACTTTGTCACTTTTTAGAAAGAGTGACTTTGTTAAATGCAATATTTTAAATAGCAATTCAAAAATGACTAGAATGCAAAGTTTTAATTCGCTAATTTTAATTGAAATGACAACATTTGGGATTTTCCAAAAAAAAAAAAAAAGTGCACCAACAAAGTAAGGGCAGATAATCCTCACCTCTGCTGACTGATGTTCACAGCATAGGGCTCCACGGTTTGTCAATTTATGATGATGCTTACAGAGAGAAATTCATATTCAGTAGTGGATGCGATTTAAAATGTTGCTACAATACAACATGTCAGCAAAAGTGTACTTAAGTGAAGGTAAAATTAACTCAAAAAGTACACAAAAAGCTACTCAGTTACAGTAACACGTGTAAATGTAATTAGTTCCTGTCACTGTCACAAAGGCTCTGAGTCTTTAGCTCCTCTCCATTGGTTACATGTGATGTTGCTTATTCGGCTGTTGAATCTGGATAAGAGCGCCATTCCTTAAAAAATGCAATCACTCACATCTGATTGAGGAAGTCTCAAACATCAAGCCGACTTGTCAGGTCATTAGAGGAAGCTGTCAATGATTAGTTAACTTAATTTTAAGGAATATATTGTCTCATCTGATCTAGGCCCCTGCTCTGCTTTGTGTAGCTGATTGGCTCGAGATCTCTGACAGTGACCTCATCTCCGCGTACAAAAAGAGGAAGCCATGGGGAACACGAGCAGTGAGAGAGCTGCGATGGGCCAGGGGGAGAAGGCTCACCGTCGGGACAGCCGGGGCACCAAGGAGGGAGAAAGGCCAAAAATCTTGATGGACAGTCCTGAGGATGCAGACATATTTCATGGTGAAGACATGAAAGTAAGTTAAAGTGGCATTTAAAAGAAAGAGCATATTCAGATTATTGCTGATCAACACATTCATTAGAATGCCATTAGACTTCTTAAATAAGGATCCCACAAGAATCAGTACTAGGGTGCCAAGTCCATACCACAATTTCATAAATGATGCCAACACTATTGAGTTTAGTTTCAGTAGTATAGACACAACTTGATCCCCCAGTCTGTCAGTAGGTTTTGGTATTCAAATATATCCTCAGTCTTTGTTTTAATCCTGCAACACTTGAAGCTACAGTGATGTCAGTCAAAATAAGAGCACATGATATACGATTATAGTTATTGTTACAGCAGGGCATTTTATACAGTTCCTTTAATTTGCAGTGAGTATTTTATTGATTTATTACTTTTTTCACCCCTCCCTTTTGTGGGAGATCAGTATTGCACTTGTAACTCAGTGTTCTTAGTCTGTAGCCTAAATTTTTAAATAACAGAACACAAGTTTCTGTTCACTGTTACTACAGAGTTTTCAAATAAAGGCATCTGTGCAGAATGGGATTTCTGTTTTTGCTATAGTATCAGATCAGGTACCGAGAATTGTGGAGTTTCAAAAGCGTTGGTGTTAACTACCCAAACTCTGGTATGGTGACATCCTGCTCATGAAACCCCCTCCTCACATACATGAGGTAGATGGAGGAGCAGTTTATTGTGGTATTTCCATGGCTGTAGGCTCCATTAGAAAAAGAGGAGTTTCTTGCATGGCAACAGGACTTGGAAGCAGACGACAAAGGGTCAGCTGTGGACCGGCCGACCGTCTTTCGCTGGACCGGAGATGGCAAGGAGGTCTACCTGTCGGGATCTTTCAACAACTGGGCCAACAAGATTCCCCTTATCAGGAGGTGAGTGAGCAGCCAGTCACATGTAGGGACACATTTAGAGTTAGATTTTTTTTTCTTTTCATTTATGTTTACCTGGCACTGTTTGTATTACAGAGGAATTATTCCTACATGGGCTCTTTCAGCTGATAAGCTGTCTTACCATTCTTCACTGAAGCTGCCAAAGCTTATTAATATATCTGAGAACTGATGAAAGTGTAAGAAGCCATTCATAAAACATTTGAGGAGCAGATTTAGAAACTAGGGATGCGTGACAATATTGGCACATCATCTGTGTCTGCCGTTATCGACTTTAAAATGAAATATCAGTATTGTTCAGAAGTGGACATTTTTGCCAATATTACATGTCAATATGTGAAATAGTGGGTTATCACAATAATAGTAGCCATAATAATATGTTAATTCCACTACAGGAAAAACTGGATTTTCTCTGCAGTTAGATGTAAGAAATCTGAACATATATTGGCAAGCAGCAATCAGTGAAAATAGTTGGAAAATATCGGCATATTGGATATCAGCATAAAATCCAATATAGTATATCCCTAGTAGAAACCTTTGTAGCTGGTGGCGAAAAAATACTCAGGATTCTCTTCAAGCTAAGTAAAAATATTAATGTGGACAAAGTGTAAGACACAGTCTGGCCACTATGAGTAGTATCATCAATCAGGGGCAATTTGACCTCAGTAGTTTAAACCCCCAGAAAATGATTTTAATTAAAATTGTTAACCAAGTTTATATGTCAGGTACTCTATTTGTCTTGATGATAACCTAAATATCCCTGTAAATAAAACATAACCTCCCCCATTTACCCCCCTTATACATGAAAAGTCTTGTGGGAATCATACTTTTCTCACAAATGTCTCATGAACAATCAGTGGTTCTCTCACTGCTACAGGTTCAGTTATGTTCTCTTAGGGCCCTAAAGCAGATTAATAATGATTAATAATGACATGTCATAGCTCCGTATTGTTATCCAAAACATCTAAAATAATTTTTTTGTAAAATGATGACATGTTTTATATATTTTCTGTATAGCTACAAAAGCCCGGGGTCAAATTGACTCCAAAGAAACATAGATGTGTAAAAAAAAATATGCACAGGATATTGAAAACATATCGTCACGTTCATATGTTTAGCCACTTGTCCCCATTAGATTAGGAAAAGTCATGAAATATGAGGCAAAAAATGATGTTGATTATGTATTTAGAGTTGTTAAACATTGATTAGGGCCATGTTGACCCCAGAGATAATAGAGGGGTTGTTGAGATAGCAAAAGTAAATAACACAAGCATCCTAACTTCCCATAATCAAATACTAAAACCTGTCCTATCTTTTATTGCTTTTACAGACCCAACACAATGTCAGCATGTGGAACTTGTGTACAGAAAGGCTTATGGGAGATCAAACAACGCGCTGCCCACTGGTGCAGTGTTGCTGGCTAATCAAAAGTTTCTGTCAGGGAAAAAAACAGAGATTTAAAAACTAATATTTAGTTTCATGAGATGAGAAAAGTAGTGTCAGTTGCTAGGTAACAGGCATAAAAGTTGATAGCCAGTGTTATTTTGAGTGTTTAGGATTTCTTGAAGTCCCCATGAAATGACCTCACATGACTTCTACTTCCTGTAAAACAGAGCATCTTAAATAATGACATCATCCTGCGCTAGTGGGTGTAAATTATATTGTCAAGCAATAAAACCTGCACAAATCTTTAAACATCCTCTCTCATCCACCTATCCCTTCAAATAAAACCGTGTTGCTCTCCCAAACTGATACCCTGTTGGCACTATGTCCTGCCCAAACATCCTGTTTCAACAGGAAATAAATAAAATCAACAAAGTCCATTTCATGGCGTCTTTAACCTGAGATAAAGTAGGATGAAGGAGGATTCTTAAAATTAGCTAGGATTTGCTTCTGTAATACAAAATTGGGGGAAAAAAATCATATCTTACACTGTTCCTATCTTAAGATTTAATGTAGGAAGTTATTTAGGCTATAGCTGTGTTCTGTGGCATGTGTGTGCTTAATGTGCTCTGTTGTCCTCTTTCAAAGTCAGAATAACTTTGTGGCCATCGTTGATCTGCCTGAGGGGGAGCATCAGTACAAGTTTTATGTGGATGGCCAGTGGACCCACGACCCAACCGAGGTCAGCACACACTCTTGACCCTAACCTCAAAGGAAGACAGACTTTTTGTCAAACAAGCTCTTTGATCAACTCACCATTGATCATGCAGCTTCAAGAGCTGCTGCAGGTGTGAAGAGTTTTGTTTTTGTGCTGCAGTGCGTAATAAGCCCTTCTCAAATTTGATTCTTTGTACTGGGGAAGCTCCTGTAATTGTAATTATTATCATTAGCATCTGTAAAATTGATTCAGTGCAAATCTGCGTGGCTAAAAGTTTCAGGAAGTTGGGAATGCAACTGAACTGTTATTTTTTGGCAAATGCAGAGGTCATCTGATAATAGTAATCACATTTTAATTAACCTTACGATCTAAAAACGTTTTGATGGGTGGGCAGATAATCCAAACAACATGTGCACAAACTCAGCTGTGCATGGTGATGTGCTAATCCTGAGAGCAGTAATTTAAGGGAAAATCACAGAAATCTTTTATCCTGTTTGAATGTTTCTCCAGTATAAGAGAATAAGGTAACGAAATTATATTGACTTATCATATGTTTGTTTTGTGTTTGCATGTGTGGACATTGAAATAAAGCCTGGTGACATTCAGGGCAGTTTGTTGTCATTGTCACTGCTGTGGTAAATTGTCCAAGGAGCTTGTTCTGTTGCACAGTCATGCTTTACTTATCAAACAGTGAGTCTGTTGTATTTGGCTGGTTTGTTTTTTGTGTGTGTGTGTGTTTAGTTGTTTAGTGAATTGACGATGTCACGCTCCCTTGCAGCCAGTTGTAACCAACCAGCTCGGCACAGTCAACAATATCATCCAGGTGAAGAAAACGGACTTTGAGGTGTTTGACGCCCTCATGGTGGACTCACAGAAATGCTCCGACATGTCAGGTGACCACTCACTACGCCACATTACGTCTGCTTTGTTAAAATTGATTGAGGTGAAGAGAGTCTCTGAGAGTATGAAATGTGAATTTTAGTATTCACAGGTCTTTAATTGACATAAAAGTGTTAAGTATGAAAATATTTTGTTGCTAAGACTCATATATACATGACCACATACAACCCACTTTTTTTTCTTAATTATATTTGATGGAGAAGAATAATTCTCAGATATAACCACAATTGTAGCAAAGTAGCAGTGAATATATTGAATACAAACTACAGTTTTCAAACCAAGTCAAGAAATTGTATTTGTTTTTTGTGATTTTTCTTCATTTTCAGTCATGCCCTTCTCTCTTCTTTTTTTTTAAAGACCTCTCCAGCTCCCCTCCTGGGCCATATCATCAGGATGCCTATGTGCCAAAACAGGAGGAAAAGTTTAAGTCTCCCCCCATACTCCCGCCTCACCTGCTACAGGTCATCCTCAACAAAGACACTGGAATTTCTGTAAGTACCAGGGCTGCATTTTTGGCCCCTTTTTATAATAATTTTAGAGTTTGGGACACACATCTCCCACACACTGCCACTTCAGATTCTCTTAACTGTCGCCCTGCCCATTCTTTCTGGCTTTGCGTGTGTGTGTCTGTGTGTGTGTGTTACTTGGAGTCAATTCCAACTCCTTTTTTCCGCTCTCTCTTGCCATATATAGTGTGATCCTGCGTTACTCCCAGAGCCCAACCACGTCATGCTTAACCACCTCTATGCTCTCTCCATTAAGGTAAGGACGCAAGTTAACTAAATCATACCAATAAAGCGATACTAAACGCTTATTTCCAAAATTGATTAGCTTTGTTAACATTTGTAATAGAAGGTGGACAGTAATAGCAAATTTACATGTGGTTGCGGTGCAAAGTCAGCTAAAAGAATAACTGAAGGACAAATTCTGTACTTTTTCTTCAGTACATTGCGACAAGAGAAACAAACTAAAATTCAGATGGTTAGGTTGCACTATATCTAAAAAGAAAAAAAAAAAGCATGCAAGCAGGGCAAACTTCTACACCGCACACATTATTCTCCGTGAGCGTTGGCAGCCGATCAGATAGCCAGTTATTGATTCTTTTCCAGCTGGCTACTTTTTGTTTTTAATGTGGGTGTTTCTCCTTAAAGCCATATTGATCTCTGAGGCTTTGAAGCTGCGATCAAACATACCTGTCCACACTTCATTTTTGGAAGAAATGGATTTGGGGAGAAAAACGTTGCTCCTCTAGCATCTCATCCCATCCGATAGGGCTTCTTGTTGTGAAAATAAACATATCTGAATGTCAGTTTTCTAATATTTTAGCCTTTCATGGCCGTGGGCATGCTGACGTTTACATATTTGTCCATCTGTACAGTTAATAGCATTTTTAACAGTAAGAATGATAACTTTGTTGCACCAGCCTGGGTGTAGAGAGAGTGGTGTCGCTGCCAGTGAGCCAACGGTGCTCTGCACGTCCACACATGGCTCATGTGAATCTTTGCCTCAAGCATGCATCTCATTGAGTCTCAGAATTGTTTATTGGTATATTTTTTCGTTTTATGTTGGTTATGTTTTTTCCTCCATGTTACCTTTTTCCACCACAGGATGGAGTTATGGTGCTTAGTGCCACACACCGCTACAAGAAGAAGTATGTCACCACCTTATTATATAAGCCCATCTGACTGAAGGCTTCCGTCTTGTTAATCCCACCATAGTGTGTTACTGTACACTGAGTCTACAAAATATTCCAGGTCCACCTGCGTTCTCCATAATGTAGAAAGACCATGTGAATCCAGGCTCATATCCCTTGTGGAGGTCACCTGTAAACTCTACATTCTGTTTTGAAGACAAAGGTCTAAATGAGGTAAAGAGAGGGAGACAGGTTGAATAAGGAGTTACAAGCCGGTGGAAAATAAATATCAACGTGATTTCAGGCCGTTTTCAGAATTAATGTTCACAAAATGCTTTGCAGTAATACACAGAAGCCCACAATATACATCAGAATTATTTAATGATAAAACAGACATGTACAATTAAACTGTGACAGGTACAAAGGGAATAAAGCCTGTCAGGAAAAAACAGGTTTTAAGAGGTAACTTCACTGTGCAGTATGTGATATCTGAACCCCATTAGCAGTCCTGAAAATAAGGTCCGCTTTACGGAGACTTTTTTTTTTAAGATATGATGTAAACCAATATGCTGCCAGTTCATTCAGAACAGCCAGTTGCTGTTTTCAGTGCTTTGAAAAAAAGAGGGGTCTGGATAGCAATGGCCTAACGATGAAGATCTTAGGTGGATCTGTGAGTCATAAGGGGGTTAAAAGATGTGAGATATTTTGTACACTCATTGTATATTATTATTTACATCTGTTTAGGATGATAAATGTCACTCAGTCACTCCAGTCCTCCTTAATCTGCCTCGTATTTGTTCTCTCACTGCCCTCTACAGTTTTCAGTAATAGTAGCCTTGCTTAGTAGACATAGAGAGGCAATAATGATAACGTACAACACTAGGACACGTCTGTATTTAAAACATGTATATGTGATGTGGAGTTTGTTGGGAAATCTGAGTGAAAATATATGGAGAAATCACAGGCTTGTGAGATGCAGGAATTTGCCTTCCCTTGGTGACGTAGAATCTCGATGCGAAGACGGGAAAGGCACAAACACGGTGTGAATGTGATGTTAAGGTTTGATCAGACAGAGGACTTTAACTGCAGTAGTTTTTCACATTTTTTCAACATTTTTTTTTCCTGTTTATCCCGAATTCGAGGAATGATATTTAGTCAACACCACACAGTGCACAGTAACCAAACCACTTTGTATAATTTGTATATTTGTTTGATTTTTTGTTTAGTATTCATAGAATTTACTACTGTGGTTCATGTAGTGTCTGACAACTCCCTTTATATAGACAATGGCAGTATTGTGGCCAAGTTCATTCCAGTCAACACTGAGGCAAGACCAAGGTGTGGCTTAGCTGATAGGGGACTGGGATCAAAGCCAGACTGACAAGCTGAGTCTTTATTCAGGAATGAATTTGGCCTAAACTTTACAATCACAACATTAGTTAAGTTATTCAGTGCTATACATCTACTTTTAAATCAGAATGTACATAAAGTGAGGTTTATGTGCTCAACTCAGCACAATACATGAAATAGCAGAGGAATAATGTTTAGTTCATTAATGAATCAAAGCTAATTTAGTGTTTCTTGAACTACTGATGCACTATACTACTGTTACTTTAGTGGTATAACAATTTCTCTTCTTTTATTCATTGTTATTCTGCAAAAGTAATGAAAGATATAGGAGTGTAACACCAAATCGCTGATGATACCATGCTGGCAGACTAAACATGACAGCATTGGTTTGTGCCATGGAAAGGTGCCAGCTGATAGTGATTGTGAAATAGGCTGTGTTTTCTTGATTGGAGTGGCCCACTGAGGGCGTACAGCAGCGGCACAAGAAACTCCACTATAATTAAAGAAAGTCTTGCCCCTTTTGCACAGTAACTGTACCTGCTCCTACAAAGAAATATCTCAGACCAGTTTCTGCTTTTTCAGTAAAAAAAAAAAACAAAAAAGATAATCAAGACACAGAATTGAGAGATCAGGTCAAAAACCATAAGAGATCCTTTAGTTTTTCTCTTAAGGGGGTCAAGGGACCAAAATGAGGCTGAAGGACAATACTGATCAAGGAGTCGGCACAAGAACATGTGACTGAAGATTTTTGTTATAATGGAGATATGTTTGACTATATTGTTCATAGTCAGTGCTTATTTCAAAGGAAGTTTGAAGGATTGCAATATGTTTTGAGTTAAAGACACGATGTGTAGTATTTTCACATATCAGTATGTCATTGGCAAATTAACCACATTAACATAGTGTAATTACCATAAACAAATGAGACCGTGGTGAAGATGATTGGCAGCCTCTCTCTCATGTCAGCGGCAAAGTGTTTGATCTAGGCTGCATGCATCTTGGCCCTCTAAACATCGTGAATAACCCGCTACAACTTGATTCATTGATCCAATCGACTCTCTCCCAGATTGTTTTTGGGGAAAAAAACATTCAGTATTAGGCGATAAATAAGAGTTTTGGGGGTCACTCGGACTTGCAGTATCACCAAGGCACAAATCTCCATGCGGAACAGATAGGAGGCTGCAGCGGACTGCCTCTTTTTGTTCACAAGTGCAGGACAACAGCTGGAGAATTATGTAAACAAAGAGGTGGACTGCAAGTTAAAACAAGATAAATCAATAAATAAAAATCTCTGGCACTGCCTGGGTGTCAAACTCAGCCAGGAGAGACCACACTGAAATGTACTCCCACATGGCAGTGCCATGGAGGTGTGCAGGCTGGGAGAGGTTTGTTTTCATAAATTAGTGGAGGGAGAGAGCGTTATGTCGTAATGCCATAAAGAAACAAACATTAGAGGTTGGAACTTAATTTGAAAAGAAAAGTCAGTGCTATAGCAAAAAAAAATCTATCCAACTTTGTTAATTCTTAAAGCAGTACATTTATTAATCTTTTAAACAATGTTTTTATAAAAAAAAAAACATGCTTTACTTATAGATTTATTAGGTGAGGGAGGGGAAAATACAAATTTAAGCTAATGTTATAAAGAAATGTATTGAGGATTAGGAGAGGGAATGAATTTATTTTCAATAAGAGAAAAAATATTAAACTAAAGTTAAAGTTCTTGAAATTAACTGAATGAATAAGTTCAAATTCACCTCTTTTGTGACTCCCTGGCATTTGACAATGACCCTCCAAAAACAGTATGTGGTTTAGCTAATCCCCTTTAAATAAATCCTGGATCAAACACTGACGCTTTGTTGAGGCTACACTCTCTCAAACCCCATTGCCTGCTCTCACAAAGAGGATGTTGCTGCCTGTCCCTCCTCTCTGGTGTCGATTGTTGCTGCGGCCCTCTTTCTGTTTTGTGCTGTACATTGGTCTCCATTTATGTCTAAAATCCAGCAGATTTCACCGCATTCATGCAGAGGCTGGCGGAGGCTGATAGTCTTCTCTATGATGGTCTCGTTTCTGGGGTAATTGTGCTAATGTCTTAAAATGAAAGTGGTAATGATTTATCGATGTTAAAATGTCAAGTACCATCTACATGTAGTAGAATTTCTGTCGATGTAACCCTTTGAACCACACTGGAGTGTACACTTTCCATTTGTGAGAGATTTCTATTAAAGATTAAATTATGAATTCATATGCAGTTTGTTGTTTTATTGCAGTTAATTGGGGTCTGCCTTACTTGATTAAAATACAACAAAACATACATGCAGTAACACTTCCCTTCTTCCATTTCACTTGTACTGCTTTGGTTTTATCTTTTTTTTTATTATTAATTATTTATTTTTTTAAGAAATAGAGAATCATCACAGACTGTACACATTTTAAAATTGTATTTTTTAAATTTTATTGCATTAATTATTATTTGTACTAGTAATAGTAATATTGTTAATAATATTATGATTTTATTTTATTTTTGCTGGCATTGGAACAGAGAAATGGCAACATACATATTTTTGCAACACATGCATGATGACGAAACGGCACACATGCGTTAAATGGACTGCAGCACACTTTAAGATTATTCAGTGTCAGTTCAGGATTTATTAGTTGTGGCAGTTGACTGATTGTGTTAAACATTTGTGTTCACCCACCCTCGCACAAACAGCCTTGTGTTCACGCAGCTTGTGTAATCCTGCTCATGATTTCCAGTCATCCTGTGGCGAATGACTTTGCTGCAACCCACGCTGATGGGCAGCCGGTGTGTGTGTGTGTGTGTGTGTGCCACCCCTAGCTGGGACGCTCTGCTGCGCCGTCATACTGTCTCTTCCTTTAGTCTTTTCTTTCAAAAATGAAAACATCTTTACGGTCAAAGTGAACAATAGTCTGTCAGTGATTTGTATTTCGTATGTGTGTGTTCAAATGTTCCGCCTGATAACACACTCCCCCCTCCTCTCCATATGGGGATATCTCAGAAAATTAATGATGTGGATGTGCTGGCATGACTGTTTAGCCATAATAAACATCAGCCTCAGTCCACACAGGCTTGCACAGAGTCAGCAGAGAAAAGTTACTTCCTCCTCCTCCTCTATTAAGCATGGTCACCCTTTGAGTCGCTCAGGCTCTCTCTCAGTACAGTGTTACATAAGACGTCATTATAACATAGACTGTTGCCTCTTCTTTAACCATACCAGTGATTTTGCATGTTGCATGTAATAGCTATAAAATAATAATAATGAAACTAATATTGATGATAATGACAGCTTACATTTATATAGCGCTTTATCTAGATACTCAAAGCACTTTTATAATGAAGGAAGGTAACTTACCTCAACCATGTTAAACTTCTTATAAACTTTATGTTTCTGCTAATCTTATCCCGAGGCAAGCAGCCATATTTCATAACTCCAATATAATTTCTCCTACCTTATCTCCAGTCATTGGTTTCCTTTCATTCTGAGGCGATATGAAAATGAACTTTCAGAGACATCAAACTTTCTTCACACCAGTATTCGATCACCGTAGCAAAGTCGTCTGTTAGTTTTCCCTAAAAGCAGCAGTGGCAATGATATTTTTTTGGCCACAGAAGCAAAACATTTTAGGTTGTTTCAACCAGAAATGTCATATTTAAAAACTGCCATGGGATTCTGATTATATGTTGTGAAATATTTAGGACCCCCGTGTGATTTGCAGAAGGTTTTGTTGCAATATAAAATGTGGGTAAATTGTAGTAAACAGGCTAAACATTCAAAATCACAAATATGGGATTTGATCTGACTGTATCTGACCATTATTGTGCATCTTTTTCTGCCTCAGCTCCCTTCCTTGTTACAGAGAAAGAAATGTTATCTCATCTCTGAACCGTCTGAGACGTTTATTCGGCACTTTAATAGTCCTATCATCTCCAACTCATCCCTTCTCGGGCAATTACACCTCAGATACACTTTTTTTTTTTTACTCTTGTTAGAAAAGTTTCATCTAAGCACAAATGTCAGCGGAGAACAGAGGATGCAACTCCTCTAAAGGGAAACTGAAGGAAAGCTGAAGCTCTATGGAGGAAATCAAGTCCATCTTGACATTTATAAAACATCTCTATTCTCAACAGAGCGATTATGAACACCCCACGTTCCTACTTTTTTCTAATTTGATAGCTGGCAGTAAGACTAATCCTTGTGTTCTTCTCTCATCAGTTAACAAGCCCATAAAATCCTGCTCCAAAGAGTTCTCCTGACACTTTCTCCACATCTCTGTGTGATCAGTATGCAGCTTTCTTCAGAGAGAGGATAAAAATAAAATCACTAAGGGTATTAATAATCACGTTCGTTAGCCCCAGCCTGGGGACTCTCTCTCCTTTTGTCTGCTGCTGACAGGGAGATGCTTAGAATTGAGGTTTTGCAACTTCAACCCAGAGCATGCTCTCTTGATCCCATCCCATCCAAGCTGAGTTTTTGGTTGTCATAAGGGTGACATGCTGGTGATTAGAAACCAATCCCTGTGCAATGGTATCTTCCTTGGTGCACTTGAAATTGCCCTCTTAAAGAAAAGCAATCTCAGCTCTTAAAACTTTTCAGCCAGTGTGAAACTCCCTGAGCAAAATTCTCTGAGAAACTTGTTTTGTTTTTACAGAGAGTTTTTTTTCTTTTTCTTATCTTAACCGTAACAGTATTTCAGTGAAATTCCAATCCGCTCTACGTTCTCACCACGGCACTTGAAAGTTTGTTTGAAATTCTTCATTAGGAATATCCCCTTGAGATGTACTATCAGGTTTTCAAAGGGATCCTCAAAAGTTTAAAAGTTGTAAGTTGTATATGAACTGAGAATGACCTTGGATGATTGGAAGCCTGGAGAATTTTAGTTCTTCAAGTGCAGCTTTTGATACCGTTGATTTTAGTTACTGGAGCACAGAGGCCCAGAGTGCAAAGGTGCACTCCAAGTTAAGATCCTTGGTGTTTAAGCCCCAAGCCAGAAACCTTGGCGTGCCTTTCGACCCAAATTTGGATTTTGAAGCACACATCAGAAATATCACCAAAGCTGCCTTTTTTTCCCCACTTAAGGAATATTGCCAGATTGCAGCTGCTCCTCTCCTGGGAAGACACTGAAAAACTCATACGTGCTTTTATGTCTAACAGGCTGGACTGCCTAAGAAAAGCTGACATGATCTGCAGATTGTCCAAAATGCAGCAGCAAGGGGTTTACGTCTCTGGTTAGTTTCAGAAAACCAGATTACATTTTAGACATGTTTGTCAGGTATGCCCTCTCTAGATCCCTCTGATCCTCCAACACTGGCCTTGGCGAAGCAGGAGACCCTGAAGGGATCAGAGTCTGTTGATAGTTTGAGGCAAAATCAGAAATCATTACCGTACAGCCAAGCCTTTTCACTGTGATTCTTTTTTTTTGCTATTTAATGTTTTCATTATTTCTCCTTTTAAGTCTTTTTTTGTTTATTTATTTCAGTGCTATTTCCTATACCTGAGCATGTTCAATTCCAAGAGTCTTAAGCGAAACTGGTAATTTGCACTGTATAATTATAGAGTCTGCTCTATACTGTATTATGAGGGAACTGTACAGGTATAGAGGGCCATTCTTTACTGCATTACTGTGTGTTGGCATACAAGGTCATTCCTGTGCTGAAGTAAAATCAATGTACAGATAGATTTTTAGGCTTTGTTGTCTGAACGCCCTCTCCCTTTAATGATCTGTAAAGTGCATCGCATTGCATTTGACTGTGCAAAATGAGTTGCGTAAGTGTTGTGTGGTTTACTCGGGTTTGCTGGGGCTCAGTTCAGTAAATCACTGTGTAAACAGACTGCCATGGTGATGCTACAGAGAGGAAAACACCTTCAAACTGCGCAGACAGACAGCACGTCCTCAAGCTTACAGTGTCCAACTTTTTACTTTGAGGCAATCAAGTGTGCTGTTACCCCCGCCCTCCTCCCCCTCAGCTGGGGCAAGTTCACTCCTGAACACTTGTCACTCATTTCGATTGGTTGCCTGATGAACTGTGTGGGATACTCTGGCACTGCGAGCTTCCTGCTGCCGGTAAGAAACAGGTAAGTATCCTGCCCGTCCTGCAGTACGCAAACAAGCTCTGCTTCTGAGCCCTTTCATCAATTTCTGAATACACAAACAAGCAGTGCCAGTGGTCACTCATGTTTATGTATTTGTGTATGATCTGCCACACATTTAGATTCTGTGTAGTTTCATTACTTACCGTTGTCGGCCATTATTTTTGTTATGAAATCCCTCTATTGTGATTGCTCGTCTCGCCCTGATTGCCACAAAGCGGTTCACCGTTGACCGCAACCACACAGCATACACCGCAGCAGATGGTGTATCAGGCATCATTGTAAGGCCAGTCACTCGCAAATGGGTGAAAATAGGCATGCACACACGGCGTGCCAGCCTGATACAGACTGATGATGTATAATACACACTATTCGTTCTCAGAGGACAAACTGAATCAGCTGGGAGCATGTCTCAATCACCAACCCCATAAGAGATGCACCACTTTGACACAGTAGAACAAAAGAAATGCACCCGTTTGAGTTACTTGGTCGGTGACATTTTGAGCACCAGGCTCTTCCTCAGACTTTTGAAGAGTACGGAGAACCAGCATCTTAAAGTCCCATGATCCACACAACAAAAGCATAATACAATCCAATAATTAACATCAGTCCAATTGTATAAGGTAACACATACCCATATTATTATGATGATGATGATCTCTGTGAGGAGCAGCCAGTTTCCATGGGTGGTAAAGCATTAACTGCATTGTCCCCTATATGAACTACAGCAAATTTATTATTGGAGGATAGCAGGGGCACCTATGCACAAATAACAACTCTGAATCTATGAGGAAAGAATGCCTGAAAATATTGTTAAAATCACCTTAATTTCTACAGAAAAGCTCTGTAAATCCACTTTATAATGTTATCCTCCTATTAGCATGAGGGCAAGTGCATATATTTTGAAAAAAAACCCAACAAAAAACATTGTTAAAGTCATAAATTCATCTATTAGAATCTATTCCAAAGTTTCAGTTAGCAAGGCACACACTCAAACACGGTGATGATACATGATAGACTCTGGGTTTATTTTCCATATAAGACATATTTTTGGCTGTATGCGTATAATTAACGTGGAAAGCTTGCTCACCAGTATTTCCCACCAAAGCAGTTTCAGGCCGTTTTTCCACATCCGGCTGGAGACGTGCTGAAATGTCTATTTGTGATTATGTTATTCAATAGAACTGGGCACTGTCTCCTGTTGGGAAACAATGATTTGTGAGTGGTTATTTTGTAGACCGCAGGATCTGATGACACACCTCTGGAGTATTTTAGCGTAAGTGTGTGTGTGTGTGTGTGTGTGTGTAAAATTATGTGGGATGTTCAGGGATCATCAGATGCCTCCCACAGCGGGCCTGTCAAATCCTGTGGTAGGACCACAGATGTGTAA